>JADRCH010000182.1:1836699-1924680 GCA_019843965.1 Rhynchomys soricoides | reverse complement strand
TGAGTGTGCATGTGTGTATGTTTATGTATGTATATGTGTGTATGTGTGTGTATGTGTGTGTGTGTGTGTGTGTGTGTGTGTGTGTGCATGAAAAAGCTACAGGTTGATGTTCAAAGGTGGGTCTTCAACAATCACTTGACTTTTTAGTTTTAGGGTTTTTTTTTTGAGACAGAGTCATATGTAACACATGCTAGCCTCAAATTCACTATCAGGTGGAGGATGATGACCTTGAGCTTTTGATTCTCCTCTCCTCAGTTCTCAACTGCTGGGAGTGCAGGCCTGTGCTACTACACATGGCTCATCGGCTACTGGAGATTGAACAAAAGCAGCTCCACCCCCGCCCCCACCACCACTGAGCAGTATCCTGAGCCCTATTCTTTATTCTATGAAACACAATCTCTCACTGAGTCTAAGTTCATCAATTTGGCTAGACTGGTCTGGCCAGCAAGATGTAAGCATTCTCTTGTCTTTGTCTTCCCCGACCTGTGTTCTTGGTGGCAGGGTTACAGATGTGTGCTGCCCAGCTTTTGTGTGGGCTCTGGGGCTCCAAACATGGTCCTCATGGTTTCACAGCAAACACTTTAGTAACTGAGCAACATCTTCCCAGCCTCCTCCCATTCCCCCCACACAAAGAGTGTTTAATTACATTTTAGTATCTCTTTGCACTCTGAACTCTCTGCTGTTATTTTCTCCATGTCAGTTGGAATTGGTGTGGCCAAAAGACATCTGAAACTTGGACTTGACCTGGAAAGCCATGTAGTCTGGGTTAGTTGAGGCATTTACATGACACACAGACAACTCCCATGCAGAGTTAAATTGTTGCTCCGAAGTCCCAGATGCGCCTGGCCTTCAGGAGCTCCACTATCACTCATCATTATGTGACATCATTATGGCATGGGCTAGGGGCTTGGACCTCATGGCCATGGGCCACAGTGTCCATCCCAAGGAGCATGTGAGCACTAAGGGATAAACAAGTCTTGAAAGATGCTTGGCTTAGATGGTTTTCTACATCTTGCCATAAAACAAACTTCAAGATATTTCCACAAGTCAGAAAAAACAACTGGTTTACATTTATAATCAAACTAGCATTGATTTAAGAACATGAGTTATTCTCACAAAAGACTTGCCTGTTTCCTCAATTTAAAACTCCACGGTTCTATGTAATGTTAGTTACAATTTCTCATAGTTTTTACCAATTATCTGACATAAGCAACAAGAGAAGAAGAATACACACACATGTGTATATGTATGTGTATGTGTATATGTGTGTTTATATTATATACATTTGCTTTGTGTTAAGTGGCATTATGACATATTTGATATAATAATGGGCTTTATTATGACATTTTCATACATGTGTAGTGTATATTTTGATCATATTCGTTGCCTGCTACCCTCTGTTATTCTCTTTCCACTCGTCCCCTTCCTCTTCTGAACTGACCTCTTAAGAAGGATACATTTTGGATCATGGTTTGTGAGAGTAAACTCATCACAGCAAGTCAGGCATGGCAGAGTTCATGACAGCAGAAGTGGGTGGGTGGGATGCCTCACATCTGACCAGAAAAGGAAACATAGGATGTATGTGTGTGTGTGTGTGTGTGTGTGTGTGTGTGTGTGTGTGTATGTGTGTGTCTCAGCTGCCTCACTACCTCCCTAATCCCACAACACAGGGATACCAGATAGCTATTTTTTTGGTTCTGTAAGCTTCTAGAAGATTCCATTCATCTCTTCCAGGTTATTTAAGTAAGTCTGGACTCACGCCAGCATGTTATAGTGATGGCTTCTCAGTTGGAGTCACACCAACCTGGAACGTGGTGTGTTGTGGTTTGATTACTGTTGAACCAGTAAGTCACTTTTCTGGGGTGATTCTTTAAAAAAATTCTGAGTTGGGCCAGAAAATTTGTTATGACTACTGACTCTGACTCCACCACTTAGAATCCACAGCGACTGTATAGTAGCTATGTTCTCTGTTCTATTGCAGTGCTGGGTCATAGCACACTGATGCCAGCTGAGCAAGGTTTTAGGCTTTGTTGGGGATGTAGCTTTGGGGTACAGTAGGGAGCTTGAGTTCTAATCTCATGTGGTCCAAGGCTCTGGGTTAGTGTTTTCTACCTCAGGGGTAATTCTGTACTTGGCCTTTGAATGCAGAGTAGACAAATGAATCAACAAATCTAGTCATGAATAAACATTCCATACTTTTCTTAGGTAGAGCAAGAGCTGCAATAGAGGCATCTACTAAAAGAAAAAAGAGCCATCTCTTTCCCTGAGTTGAAGCAGCCAAGGGACCCCTGAGCAGACATGTAAGAGTCTAAGGGAAAATGTTAGTCAGTGGGTATGGATGAGGGCTGGAGGAACTTGCATTTGATGAAAGACTGTGTTTTGCTGATAGGATTATGGTTACTTAATATGACACAAAGAAAATGGAATACCTTCTTTAGGGAATGAAGGATTTATTGGTTCATAACAATGGTGACCAACTGGACTGTCGGTCTGCATACAGTACTCCTCAGGACTTGGCTGCTGGGGAGGTGAAACTTCGGGAATTTTATTTTACTAATCCCATGTTGCTGCTGGATGGGTGCTGGGCTTCAGGAAAGTATGGAGACGCTGCTCCAAGGGTAGGAAAGCACAGTCTGAGATGTGGGAAAACTGAAGCTGGTATTAACTGGTTTCGGGCCCCCAGTCACTGCTGGAAACCACACAGAGAAGTCAAGACCAAAGTGTAGGGGGTCCCTGGGCCTGCAGCAAGGTGGGCCCGAGGTGGTTCTCAAACTCTTATACATCTAGGTGATGCTAGGAGTCACAGAAGAGCCAAGAATGGAGTGGGGAGGGGGCACAGGCTGGAGACAGAATCTAGCTGAGGGCTGGGGAGTTGGGGAGAGGGAGCTCTGGCTTACCTCGGTGGTGATTGTCCTTAGCTTGGCTGTGGTTGTGGCTGGAAGCACAGAAGCCTTCTACGGGGGGCTTAGACTGCGGCTCCATAGTCAAATGCTTTCTCCATGGTACCCCATGGCAGATCTTGATGAAAGAGACAGTTCATGGCTCTAAGCTGTTTATTGACTGTTCATTGTGAAAAATGGATGCATACCGTACCAACTTCTCAGGGTGGACCCACGATTAAATTCCTTTTGTAGGGAGGAATGTCTGGGAAGGGAAGCTTAATGGCTAAACCCTCAGGACCTCTAGGTACCTCATTAACATGGAGAACTCTGTTCTGGGCCTACATGATCACAGGTCACATTTCTTTATGTGGGAATTTGGCACATGTTCCAGGCCAGGAATTTGGCAAGGATCGGGGAGTTGCATAAGTCTCAGGTGTGTACCCACCGAGTCTCTGGATCTCAGACAAGCTCTACCTTAGCAAGTTTCCTGGCATGGTTTATGGTCCTACACTAGACACCCAGAGTAAGTGCTAGCTCTAGACAAAAGTCAACGTGGTTGAAAGAGACTTGGGGAGTAAGCATCATGACTACTCTGAAGATGGACACCCAGAGAGATGAGACATTGAGCGAAGGTTGGAGACAATACACAGTGACAGGGATTAGAAAAATTATGTAGAAGACTATGATAGTTAATCTTGACTGTCAACTGGACAGAGTTTAGGGTCAACTATGAGATCTTCCTCTAGGCTTGTCTGTGAGGCTTTTCCAGAAAGGTTTAGCTGAGAGGTGACCTACTCACCATGCCTACTCACAGGTTGAATGAAATGAAGAAATATAGTTGAACAGCAGTATCCATCTCTTCTTTTGTTTCCTGGTTGTGGACACAGTGCAAGTAGCCACTTGTGCTCTTGCTATGAGGCTTCCCCAACATATTGGATGGTGTGCCCTCAAACTGTGAGTCAAAACACACTATTTCTTCTCTATGGTTCTTCTGTCAGATATCCTGTCACAAAAACTAGAAAAATAATGAAGACAGGAACTTCTGGTATCTTCTTCCCTCAACTTGGGATTAAGTTATGCTAAGGGAAGACCTTGCTTGTGGAGCCTTGAGAGGAGTAAACGAAGTGGTCAGGACCAGGAAGACACCCTGGGTGTGGGAAGGTGGCGAGGTAGTCTCTGGGAGACTCAGGTTCTGTTCATTCCCAGCTGAAGTCAATGTATCTTCCTATTTTATGTAATAGTCTTTCCTGAGGCAAATGCTAGAGATTTTGAATTAATGAGTCCTTTAGGAACCCTTGACTGCTTCTGTGAGGTCATGACATGAGACCTGTTGCAGAGACTGAACACAGTGACAAGACTCAAGACAGGAGCAGAGTTATAACTCACATGGAAGCTGTATGTGGCAATCATCATAGACCAAAGATGGACATTGAAGTTTGCAAGATGGTTCTAGAAAATAGCTTGCCACCAAGACAACAGATCTAAGTGTACATAAATAACATTCATACTGAAGTACTATGCTGTGGACCAGCTGTTCAGAACCTTTACCAGGCTGAGAGAACATAAAAAGTATTCTTACATTTTAGTGAAAAAAAAAAAAAAAGCGTTCAGGTTAACAGTAGGAGTCATTATTATGGAGCTAACAGCTTTGCAGCAGCTGTTTTGGGAATCAGAAGAATAGAATTAAGAACCCTCTCTCAGGAGACTGGGCCTCTCCTGTGGCAGGAAACAAGACTTCTGGATGGTCCCTAACTTGCCCGTCATATGTGGTGATGCCAGACAAGAGGGGGAAAGAAAAACTAACTCTTAGTGTCATTTACTCAAGAGTGGGTTTGATTTATCCAGAAGGGTTTCGGCCTCTCCTGTTCCCATCCAAAAGAAATATATTCTAAGAGAATTTTATCTAAGAAGTTGCTCTGAACTTCTTCATATGCTGTTCATCGTCTTCATAAGCTGAACAGCACAGTGATTATGGTAACAACAGGAAATGGAGACGTTTTGTCTTTTTCAGTCTTTTATAGGAGTTTCATAAGAGAGAAAACTGTTCTTATGGATGTATTGATTCAAAATAGCACATAAAACCACAATCAGAGCTAATCTCTCTATACCCACAGGTTGTGGGTGTGGGGTTACTTTCAACACCTCAATGCTTTTGGCAAATGGCATTAGACACGGACACCACATCTTACATGCACACATACATTCCTCTGAGTCAGGGGCATGAATGGGTTACAAAAGAGAAATAGGAACAAGGTACAATTAAAGCTGTGCCTTAAGCTGAGCCCAAGTCCGTAGGAGCTGATTACATTGGAGGTCCAGAGGACAGTAAGAGGGATTACAGTGCTTTTCTTGGAGGCCATTTGATTCCGAACAGGTTGCATACACAGTATTTAAGCTGAATCTTTGTATAGTTATAAACGATCTCAAAGCACGTCACTAAATTGCTTACGGGTTGAGTGAAAGTTTGATTTGCAAAGCCAAATTTTAAACATTTTTCAGAGGGAAAAAAAAACATTCCCACACCCATAAAGCCTTGATCTTGAAGCTTGTTTGAAAATTCCCACATCATGGGCTTAGGGAATAGATACCCATCACTGAGCTATTACTATACTGGTGACCCAGAGAAAGAGAACTGAGTGAACTGCTGAAGAAGGACTTACAAGGGGCTCAGAGTTAGCATTCAGACTGTCACTCAGATCCGGTGAGCCAGTTACTTGAAGAGCTGTCAACACTAATGAATACTGGAAAAAAAACGTAAAACTGAGGTTGCCTGTGGGGATGTCTGAAGACTGATGGGAAGGCAGGGCACAGTGGAATGTTCTGGGTGATCTAAGTGTTCCTTTCTTTGGTGGGGGTGTGCCTGTTTGTCAAATCCACTGTTACCTAGTTGAGATCTGTACTTTCAATGTATGACAATTTCACCTCATTAAAAAAAAATACAGTTAGGAAAAGTTACTTAAAATACTTGAGAATAATCAAGACTCAACCAGGACAGAATATCCTCAGTGATGCCTACCCACAGCAATTAGAGAATGACATCATTGGGAACACATGACACAGGAGGAAGAGGACCTGGATCCTAGAGCTGGCTCTGTGGGCCTTTCCTGGTGGGTGGTTTCATTTCCCCCTCTTTTGTCCATAAACTAAGCAAGTTTTACAAGGCTCTTGCTAAGCTCAGACAGCATGTCCCTACTTTCTGAGACACAGCCTGGGTCTGATGACCTGGAGGTGTAACCTGATTTGGCAATTCTGTGATCTGAATCTCTTCCACATGTCTGGTGTCAGCCCTGCAGGGGAGAGCCCAGCAATCTGATTCCTCCAGGAAGTCCATTGCTCTGTGGTTGCTAAAATTAGAACCAGGCCGCTACCCAGATCAAGGCCATTGCTTTCCCAGCCCCTCAGTGAACTAACTCATCTCCCTCCACCCTGCACCGTACAAATGTGCTGGTAATTATAGTTACATGAGGTCCAGATGAGCTGGGGGCTTGGAGAAAGAAAGCAGAAACAGAGCTGAGTTTCCTGGAGACCCTGACTCCTTAGACAAAGAGACAGAGAAAGTGAAAGGGAAGGGGGAGGGGAGAGAAAGAAGAGGAAGAACAGAAAAGCAGTAAGAGAGAATTCAGAACCCAGGGAGTTCCACAAAGGCAATAATCGATCCCTTAAGAGCAAACCTCCTACAAATATGATTAGTTTAAGTCATTGCTTTTTCTTTAGGACAGAGTGTAGTGGCTTGTTTCTGTAGAGCAGCTGGGAGCAGGGCTGGCTGGCGGCCTTGAAACTTAGCTTGGCAGCAGATTACCCATGGCCTTGAGAGGTTCTCCCCCCCCTCCGCCGACTACCCACCCCCCCTTCCCACACACCTCATTTCTTTATCCACACCACGTAGAGAGTGAGTGCAGCAGAAATGAGGTGAAGTAAAGCAGAGCCCTTCAGAGGCAGCAGGAAGGTCGGAGGATTCTAGCTTTAGTTGAACATTCTTTTTAAAAAAGTGACTGTGTGTGTATGTAAGTCTCTGTGTGTATGTACATGTGTGCATATGTCCATATAGGCCAGAAATACGGTAGATTCCCCTGGAGCTAGAGTCATCAGCAGTTGAGCTGCCAAATGCCATTTCTCTGGGTAAAAAAAGTCTTTCTAGTCTGGCTGGCCTTAGATCAGACTTTTGGGGCAGGGTCTCAATTCCTGGAGGGGGTGTTCCTTCCTGAGAATTCCCCCCCACCCCTCCCAAGTGACCAGTCATTCTATAGGCTTGGAGCACTTAAAGAGTACGTGGCCTGGGCCTTTCCTTCCTACTTGACCCTGGGTGTGGCAGGTAGCTTCTTAGCTGCCACTTTATGTTGGACTTCTGCTTAACCTTGGACTTCCGAGTACTGATTCTACTTTGAGAGGGGACAGATGTGCCCTGCTCACCACTGCGGTTGCCCTCTGTAATGGCAGATGCTAGCTAAGAGCTTAGGCAGTGGTAGATGCACAGCTTCTTCATTGGGATGATTTTTGTTTTTAATTGGGGCTGAGAAGATGGACAGAGTACTCAAGGTATAAACGTGAGGAATTAAGTTTAGATCCCCAGCACTTATGTAAAGCTGCATGTAGTGGCAAATGTCTTATGATTTTAGCACTAGGAAAATAGAGACAGGAGGAGTCCCCAGCCAGTCATAGAGTCAAGCAGAAATGGTTAGTTCTAGGTTCCATGAAAGGTCCTGTCTCAGAAAGTAAGGCGGAACACATGTGGGGCTAGGGAAGGGATGACTTAGTCGGTAAAATTCCCCAAACAACCATGAAGACCTGTACTCCAGTCTTCAGGATGCACTGTAAGGTAGTGCCTGTCTGTAAGTTCAATGCTCTTATAGTGAGACAGAAAGCAGAGATGGGAGAATCGTGGGAAGTAGAACTGACCAAAAAGAGACTGTCTCAGTCAAGGGGAAAGGTGAAGACCAACATTCAAAGTTATTCTCTGTTCTCCATATGTACCTTAGTATGTGCAGTCCTACTCACACACATGGACATGCACACACATCACACACACACACACACACACACACACACACACACACACGATAGAAGATGATAGCTGATGCTGGCCACTGGCCACCGCACTTTGGTGACACACGTGGACCAGTACACACCCATACACCACACTCACACAGAACTGTGCATCTAAAGACTTCTGCTTCCCTTCGGTGGAGCCTCCCTGGGGATGCTGCTCTTGTATTACCTCATGTTGATTATATAAAGGCCTACTTGATGAATTTCTCCTTGAAGACAGTGCCAGGAAAATTTTCTCTTTTCAGTTCGATTCCAAAGCCGTCGTACAATGAAAAGTGTACATGCCAGCACAGTTCCCTTTCATCCAGAAAAGGCAGAGATAAATCCAGCCCGCAACTGTAGTAAACAACTCATCCCAGGTGCCCGAGACACTGAGCTGTTTTCACTCTGGCTTGTCTTCTAGCTACGCTGGGCCTTTGG
Organism: Rhynchomys soricoides; assembly: GCA_019843965.1. Lineage (NCBI taxonomy): Eukaryota > Metazoa > Chordata > Mammalia > Rodentia > Muridae > Rhynchomys > Rhynchomys soricoides. Next base: position 1,916,332 of record JADRCH010000182.1, on the reverse strand, counting down.
TGTTTTCTTAAACTCTTTTGGGAAATAGCGAGGTATAATTTTTTTCTGAACTAACCCATACATAGAAACACATATACTTGGCATGGATGAGCAACTTCTCTTGATGCTGTGGCTTCTTCTTTTGTTTTTAATTTTTAGACAGGGTCTCACAATGTAGCCCAGGCTGTCCTGGAACTCACAATGTACACGACGCTGGCCTCAAACTCTCAGAGATCCTCCTGCCTCTGCCCCATCTCCCCCAAGTGCTGGGTTTAAGGGATGTGCTATCATGACCTGCTATTACTAACCCTTCTTACAGTCACCTCTACCACAACCACGGCCCAGGTTAAGTGCCAGCCACTGTGTGTGTAGTGAGGAACGGTTCCAGCCATAAAAGAGTCATTTGGTTTGTTGAGGGTTCGAGCTGGTGTGTAAGGAGCTCGAATTCGAGGTAGTGCCACAAACCAGACAGCAGGAGCGGGAAAGATGGCTTAGCACTTCAAAGCACTTAGCACATGGTGGGTCACAACCCTCTCTAACTCCAGGCCCAGGTAACTGTACCACTTTCTTCTGGCTTCCATGGGTACCAGGCACACATATATAAGCAGGCAAAACACTCCTATACATAAAATAAAAATAAAATAAAATAAAATAAAATAATTAAAACCAGAGAGCAGTGAAGAGCGCTGAGGAGTCTAGTAGAGAGAAGATTGATTCTGCAATGCCCTGTCACAACGGCGACGACTTCTTGGAGAGAGATTTCAGGATTTACTAGGGAGGATGGAAAGGATTTCAGCAGCAGAAGTTCTCTGACAGAGAAAACAGTTCAAAAGAGAATTTGTAAGGGAACAAAGAATTTGCCTCTGCCTTTGGAAAGGAAAGAGCATTGGGAGTTTAGATTCTTAGGTACAATACAGGAAGCACTTGCTTGAGGCTAAGGATTCCTGTGCTTGTGTTGAACAAAGCTGGGAGATAGGAAGCAGGATGACTACTTTTTTTGGAACAGGTAACCAGGCTACAGAGCTGTTAAGTAACAGAAGACCAGGTCTTCCCTGACAATCTTGTACTTTCTTTGTGACTTTAAGGTTTGAGATTGGAAATACAGAAGAGCTTCTGCAGGGCCAAACCACTGAAGCTTCCTCTTGGAAATAGGAAGCAAAGTTTGGGATTTCTTTTTTTGCTTCCTTTCTTTTGCTGAATGGGTGGATGAGGGTGTCAGAGAGGAGGAAGGGAGGAGACCCTGCAGTACCATTTTAGGTTTTTCCCTTAACCACCCCATGGATGAATTTCCGAGCAGCCTCATTCCTTTCCCAGTTCCTTTTCTGTTTTTCAAGGGGAACAATGAGGGAGTTAGGGCTAAGAGATGATGTTTATCTTTCCAGCTCAGACCTTTCAACTGCTGGAATCCCCCAGGGCTGGGGAAGGGTGGGTGTAGTCACTTCCCGCTGTTGCCAAGGGTGGGAGACCAGCACCTCCCGCCGGGGCGGGGAGTGCGTGGCTTCCTCATAAATAGGAAATGTATCTCCCAAATTGGAGTCATCAAGGACTTATCTCCAGCCACAGACACCAGAGACGAGCCCTGCCCTAGCCTTTATTCCAAAGAGAAAAAGCTTGCCAGAGGGGAGAGGAGAGGCTCATTCAGGAGAACCAGCCCTGAGAGCTGTGCTGTCATTCAACTGTCTAAGGAGACATCTTCCTGCCAGACTTCCCACACTGGCCTCTGCCCCTCCTGGAACACTTTATGCAGGAATGGGAGGAGCACAGGGGACCTTGTAGAACTGAGAGTCAAGGGGAATTTTGGTCCATTCCTTGGCATGAGTACAGACTTCTGAGCCGAACATCCACATGCTTAGAAACTGCTCATCTTTGAGCAGAAGCACTTTACTGATCCAGGCACCTTGCCAGCAGGAGCTCTTATTAAGAAACGTTGACGGTGGCCAGGTATTTATTTTCAGGCTTTAAACTTGCCTTTGTGGATCCCTTAGGTTCCCAAGTTTTTGTCCTTCCCAAAGCTAGTAGTTCCTTTTTTCACTTCCCCAAATGGAGGGCTGGTTGAGTCAGTCCAAATGATCCAGTCAGTAACTTGTGCTGAGGAAGTAGCTTGGGGAATACTTAGTTTCGTGGGCTTTGTTTTGTATCAGATCGTGCTAATTTTCCCCATGGAACTTCTGATCCATCCCGGTTCCCTGCAGAAGTTAGCCCAGGTTGTGTTTGTAGCCCAAATATATAACAGTGAGGAGGAAGTGGAAGCAGAGCTGGGTCAGAGGCAGACACATGTGCTGTTCTGCCAAATATTCTATCTCCAATTTTTACCTGGCGCTGATGGTGCTAAGTGGTGGTGGTGTGAGAGTTGGTAGTCTTAGAGGTGAGCCTGGTGACTCTGGGCAACAGTAACTTGCTAGCCCATGGCCATGTATATCCACACACTCATAATGGAAGAGCCAGGAACTACTGGTCCTCTCGAAGATCCCCCTGGAGTTGTCCCCTGATCTTTTTCAATGCCTCTGCTTGTCCTTGCTTCTTCTGGCAGGGATGTTGTATGATGCTGATTAATGAGCAATGGCTCCCTCTGATGCTCAGCTTTGAGACAATGACTGGACTTGTTCCAGGAATCTGAAGTATGCACCTGACCAACTGACCTCACTGTGTTGTTGTAGGCCACACCAAGGCTCCCCTCCTTGGCAAAGGGTTTTGTAGCTCCACAGGCACACTTGGGGGGGTGGCAAGTACCATCTGGAAGACTGGCGTCCTGTTGCTACTGAGTCTAGCCATGCTCTTGAACTGAGCCAACAAATGACTCTGCCACATGGCAGAAGAGATGTGCCAAGAAGCCCAGGTTTATTTAGCACAAGTAGTAATGGGCCTAGAATATTCTCACACAGGGAAAGGATCAGGAAGACTGGCTGTGATCTCCCTGAGTTGACGGGTTAGAACTGGGTCAGAGAAAGTGTTGAGATGCAGCCAAGTTCAGGTTTTCTAGGCCAGTTGCCCTACAAGATCTCTTGCAGGAAACTTAGAGGAAGGTGATCCATACTGTACTATAAAAACTCAACAAGAAAATTGGGTTCCAGCAGTTTTTTTTTAATTATGTTTTTTATTTTATTTATATGAGTACACTGTTGCTGTCTTCAGACACATCAGAAGAGGGCATCAGATCTCATTACAGATGGATGTGAGCCACCATGTGGTTGCTGGGAATTGAACTCAGGACCTCTGGAAGAGCAATCAGTGCTCTTAAGCGCTAAGCCAGCCCTTCAGCCCCAGGTTCCAGCAATTTGTTAGATTTTTTTTTCCTTTTTTCTTTTAGTTTTTCGAGACAGGGTTTCTCTGTATAGCCCTGGCTGTCCTGGAACTCACTCTGTAGACCAGGCTGGCCTTGAACTCAGTAATCCGCCTGCCTCTACCTCCCGAGTGCTGGGATTAAAGGTGTGTGCCACCACTGCCTGGCGATAGATTTTTTTTTGTTGCTTCAGACGGGGACAGACTTAAGTCCTTGGTAGGAAAACTGAAGGGACACTGGCATAGTTCACAGGTATCTCAAGACACAGGACTTAAATGGTAAGACAGGAGATGGGATCAGAAGTAAAGTTGGTCTTAGATCATTAAGCTGGACAATAATTTGGTAGGGAAGAACTCTGTCTTTAAAGTTGAATACAGTATGGAAGTTCGACAAGCACATGGGACCACAGCAGATAAGAGAAGGTTAAAGGTCAATCTCACAGCAGCATGGTAGTTGGAGGATTGAGTACCAAGGAAGTACATCATGATGATGAAAGCTGAGGCAACTCTGACTGGGCACTCAGGATGAGTCCAGCATTGCTCAGATCCACTCACAGGCCTTGGGCCCTTAACAGTTGAAGTAAGTGAGCAAAGTAGACATCCTTATCATCTCTATTTCCAGGTAAGGAAACAGAAGGTCAGAGGAGGAAAAAATGTGCAAAGCTTCCTAGCTAGCAAGTGATAGAGCCGGTTTCCAAATTCCCTTCATCCAGTATAGTAGAGGCAGGTTCTTCGAGAAGAAATGAACATTAGATATTGTTTTAAATGGGAAAGTAGCAGTTGACGCCAATGTGGAAAATGAAGGTTTCAATCTTTAATCAGATGCTAAAAGAGGCATCCACTGATGAGAGCTTTTAGTCTGCCTTCTTTACAATTCTTTGTTTCCCAGCTAGTGGAAGGAAGCTGGGTGGAAACCAGAAATCCATGGTGGGAGGAGCAAGGCAGTGGGGATTTTTCTCATAAACGTAACACAGGTCTTGCCGGTTGAAACAGAAGTAATGAATAAACACCAGCAGAAGAGCTGGAAGCTACTTTGAAGACAGCAAGGACTCAGAACCTTTTAGCAGAAGAGTCAGCTGAACTGAGATGGAGTTCAAGACCCTTGCATACCAAAGTAGCCCCATCTTTTGTTATGAGTGGCTAGAGGTGTGCATGTGATGGAGATAAACTTTGATTTTTCAGAAAAGGGTTGTGGCCTCTGGTGGGCCTCATATTTTATCTTCCCAGTTCCTTCTTGGCTGCTCCAGATTCCCTCTCAAAGCAGCCATCTTGAAATGCTCAGCTCCTTCGGCTGGGGCAGGCAAGGTATTGGGGGCACAGATCTAAGGACAGAAAAGATGGAAATATTAGCAGGCAGAGTCTGCTGCTGCTGTTGCTGTTTCCATTGGTTTGTTTGTTTCTGTTTTTTGTTTGTTTTTTTCTGAGACAGAGGCTCTCTATGTAGCTCTAGCTGTCCTGGGATACTTGCTCTGAACCAGGCTGACCTAAACTTAGAGATCTGCCTGCCTCTGCCTCCCAAGTGTTAGCTTTAAAGGCATGGCTCACTACACCCCACCATTTCCACCATATTTTGTGACAGGGAGTTGATGTATATCCCCTGTTAAGAACTGATGGGGAAGACACACTCTGAAACCTGGAACTTACACACAAGTTTTTAAAGAGAGAGAAATGTTGTGTCACAGGACCCCAGAGTCCAGATTTTTCTGGACATTTTGAGCATCTTATCAGCAGGGTAGTGATAGAGTGTAGCCTTGCTCCCAGCTGATGTCCATGGCAGGTGGTGCATGAGTCACATGCAGTGAAAAACAGTGGGGGCAGGAGCTGAGGTCAGATTGCCCTGACTTGAATCACGGAGAGAGCTAAGTGAGGGGGAGCCAGGAGCTATGAGGAAGACATTCTTTCCTACAAGTGCAACATTGGCTGTGATGAAGGATGTAACATAGCCAAGAGTAGAGCAAAGCTCCCTTCTGAGCCTAAGTGAAAGGTTCTAGAAGGATGGTTATTGGGGCTCACAACCTGAAGGAAAATGTACAAAGGAATTTTTTCTAAGTGTCTTGTATCTAAGCCGTATGGTGCTCTTTTTTTTCTTGGTCTGGTAGAATTATGGTAAGAATCATTTCACCATCTCCAAGAGGGCCGGGCCAGGTGGTAAGAAGTTGATGGCTTTCAGGGATTGAGTTTAAGACAGGATTTCAGAGTTGAGTTTCAAGAGCACTTGAGACTGTAGACTGGCCATGAAGAACTCAAGTGAACGAAACAGTGGGATTCGTGGCCCCTCCAGAGAATAGAAGGACAATAGTGAACAGGTTGAAAGTGAAAGCCCAGGGACAGGCATCTTGGCCACTCTGTTTCTTCTGATACTAAACACACCATCAGTGCAGCCACAAACCTCACCGGATAGAACCAATGAAACTATTTTCCTAGTTTAGGGCAGAACTGACTAGGCAGATCCTGGTGACTCTTGGGACTCCTGATACTCACATGTGGAGTTTTTATTATCAAATCTTTGTAAGAACTTTAAACACGTAGTATATCTTATATGTGCGTTCATGTGCATTTAGCGCACATGTAGGAACGAGTATGCATATGCAGGCCCATGAGTGGAGGTCAGAGAACACTGTTGATTGTTGGCCCTCAGGTACCTTCCACTTTTTTTGAGGTAAGATCTTTCATTGGCCTGGATGAACTTTGCCAAGGAGGCCAGGAAATGGGTTTGCCAGAAGATTCCCAGGGATTGGAGTTAGGGACGACAATGTATGCTATGAACTAAGTCCACAAACCTTGGTCCTTAACCAAACCAAAAGCTGTCTCTTCAAAGCCTTCTGTGTCAGTTTCCTCTGCTTATAAAGCACACACATAACGAACTAAAGGTTCTTTCTCGCATCTAAGTCTGGCCAGACCACCTCCCTTCACTGCATCCTATCAGAAGAACAGGTTGCCTGGGGCTGGACCTGTCTGTCTCCTCTGCCTCCATATGTTGAAATCTTTTTCTCTGTGTAATAGAATTTGGAGGAAGGTGAAGCTTTTGGGAAATAGTCGAGCGTCTATAAGAGCATGAAGATGGAACCCTCATTAGTGGCCTGATTGGTAAATAACGATGCCTACAGCCAATAGCTGGGCAGAAGAGAAGTAGGTGGGGTTTGGGTTCCCAGACTTCGGTTCTGAGGAGACCACCAGAATGAGGAGAGAGAAGAGGGAGGAGAGATACCACGGGGTAGGTGAGATATGAAAACATGGCCACGAGGGCTGGCCAATTGGAGTTAAGAGCAACCCAGATGGAACATAGCAAGTTATAATTTGGGGCTGTCAATGCAGAAGTAGATTCTAATAGCCTAGAGGATAGATATCTGCCCAGCTCTAGTGCCAATTAAGGCTTATTATGAATATAGAGGTTGCCTATCTTTTATCTGGGAACCAAATGATAAAGGAGGGGGAAGAAACCCCTAGTTTGAAATTAAATAATTAATATAACATGTAACCAAACAAGAAATAACATGGGTGGGAAGGGCCTGTAATGGCTCATGGTTAGAAGCTCAGTCCATCATGAGAGGAAAGCATGGTGCCAGGAGTGGTTTTCGACTGTGGTGCTGTTAGCACTAGGCCGCTTACCCTCCTGTAGGCAGATGAGTTGGGAGCTGGATACCCACTTTCTCCTCTCATCCAGTTCAGGACCCTTGTCCATGGCATGCCACTGCTCACACACTCAGCAATTCTACCCTCATGGAGTCTTTTTCTTTCAAAATGTCACTGGAGATGCACACACTAATGTCCCAAGCATTCCTCAATTCAGTCAACTTGACAGTGAAGGTTAATGTCACACTGGGGAAGCTGGTTTGCAGAAGCTGAAGGACAGCAATTCATCTGGGACCCACCTGACCCCAAGGCTCTGAGCCTTGCATATGAGGGTAACAGAGAACCTTGTCACTCAAGCAATGGTACTGGGGAAATGGAGATCCATTTGTCACCAGCACTCAGGACTCAGGACAGGTACTTGAAGGCTTACTGGGGCTCAGGTAGGCAGGAACTCAGAAGCCAGGACAGGCAAAAGATCAAGCCCATGTTGAAGCCAGCCCCAATGTTTGGTGGGTGGGTAGCCATGCACCTTCAATGAACAAAAGTTATCACTGGAGTTGTGGAAAAAGAGCATGTACTATAATGCAGTTGGACCCAAGAAAGCTTCAAGGAAGGATGCTGAGTAATTCTAGGTGTAACATGTGGTTTGAAACTCCTACTGTAGACCAGGCACAGGTCTACATATAGTGTCAATGGGACAGACAGTGCAATTGGGGCTCTGTCAAGGGCCCTGCTCTCTGCTGAGAAAACATTGCCCAGAACGGGGATTTTTTCAGAGAAAATACAAAGTGCCAGGCAATGAAAGCAACTAGCTGAATCCAGTCTAGAGATTTAGAGGGCACTGGTCTTTGAAGATGGTTTTGATGGATGAGAATAAGTTACAGGAAGAAGGGTGTGGAAGACGTCAATTCTAACAGATGGAACAGTGAGGTTGATGGCGGCCTCTAAGACTTGGCTTCTCTTAGAACAGGCTATGAAATATTATTTACAGGAGAAAAACCTAAGACAAACAGTCACTTAGTAAGTGTGTGTGTGTGTGTTTTGAGAATAGGTCCTAACCTCACTAAATAACTCACTGAACAGCCAACGGTGACCTTGGCTTCTGAGCCTCTTGCCTCTATCTTTCCTGTCCTGGGAGTACAAACATGCACTGTCACACCCAGTTTTCTGTGGTGCTGGGGATTACACTCAGGGATCCATACATGCTAGGCAAACAACCTATCAACTTGATATGCAGCTGGCTTTTCATCTGTGTTCTTCATGGCGAGGGACCATTGGTTTCAGACGCACCATTTGGAAATAGAGACCCACTTGTAAACTGGAGTCTCCTTTTCTTTAGAAATTAGCATCAATTAATTATGCATTAAACATAATAATGGTTTTGTGATGACATTTCCATACATGCACAGATAGTATTGTGATCAAATTCATCCCGTTGTCCTCCCTTGTCCTCCTCCTCCTGTCTCACTGATCCCTCTCCTCTTCCCAACTGTCTCATGTCCTCTACTGGGGATGGAGTGACCCAATTATTTTCACTGGATTCCTTACAGGGACATGCATATAGGTTTGTATACAGGAGCATGGGCACCTCTCCCTTCTCCCAGCAACCATTTCTTCTGGGAGAGGATAGACCTATTCAGTCCCACTTCCGTAGCAGCTGCCAAATGCCTACAGAGTCTCAGGGAGGGGGGGGCCTTATGTGCCCCCTCCAAATGGGATCCTGCGAGCAGTCCTAACGTTTTCTTTAGTCCTGCACTGGTGGTTTGTTTAGGGATAACACCCTATATCTATGACTTGCCACAAGAGGGCACAATTGCCCAATTATGAAATCAAATTTATTTCTGAAGACTCAGGAAAGACCTGGTTCCACTTAGTTGACTTTTGGTTGAGACTACACCAAGGAGCGTCCAACACAGACATTCAGAAACTGCAAGCATCTGCTGGGTGAGGTGCCTGGTAGCTGTGAGGAGAACCCTGGCACCTGTGCTTGCTCTGAGGCCATGTCTTCATAACAACAAGCAGAAGCAGCTGCCGTGCCAATGTGTTTCACACACCTGACACACAGATCCCAAAACAACCACAAGACACAGGTTTTCATATATCTTATTTTACATGTGAGGAAACTGAAGCACAGTTTGTGACTTTGCCCAAAGTCACAACGCAGGTAAGTTCTGCCCCTTGAGTCAAGGATTCCTGACTCAGTCAATGATCTAAGTCACAGAACTAGACATATAGTGTAGAATTGTTTTGAATCTCTTGTAGGAACAATATCAGACTGAAAACTACACACCAATGTGCCCGAGGTCCGTGACTGCTGTGCAAACAGAAAGCCATATTTTCCGGTCGCTCCCCCTCCCCCCCTTCACTCTTGAGATAAGTTTCAGTTCTGGCTCCCATGCTGCCTTGGGTAATTCCCAGAACTTCTCTGTACTTGTCTGTTAAGTAAAAGCAAGCCTCAGCTTTTCCTACTAGACTAAGGGAAGAAGAAAAGCAGGCTGGTTGGGGAACTGAGTCTCTGACACATCCTTGCTCAGCTACTATCCTAGAGCCATGAAAGCACTCTCTGTAAGCACCTCACTGCTCTGTAAGCAAACGAGTGAAGGCCCTGTATTCACAACACTTAGAAATTCTGATTCTAAATGATAGTGATGATGATGGTAATGATGGTGATGATGGTGATGATGATGATGATGATGGTGGTGGTGGTGGAGGATGAGAGCGAATGGAATCAACAGCTTATCTCTACTACATAGTGAATGTGACCATCTATGTATTTGTACTTACATTTTTGTGAAGCCATAAAGACTAGGCTTCTTGACCAGGGAGATGGGATGAATGGGTTGGTGGGAGAGAGAGCCTGCATGGATCCCCCAGCACCACAGAAAACTGGGTGTGACAGCTCCTGCTTGTCTGTGAAGCTGGAGCTTGCTGAGGGAGAAAACCCTGTGCTGCATGCGGCTTACCCTAATCTCCATCACTCATCAGGAGAGTCATGTGGTTTGGGGTAGCTCATTTCTACTGCGTGGGCTCCAGAGGTTCAGACTGGCCTATGTATCTATAATATGCTGCAGGCCCCGATGACTCTTCGCTGTGACAAGATTGAAGTGTCTGACTCAACTTATTTGAGTCAAACCATAATGCCACCGCCTTTTAATTTATCTGTTTGTTGTATGCAATTCAGGTTTTCCTTGCCTCTGCTTAAGTGGGAGAAAAGGGAAGTCTGAAATACATTTTCAGTGATTTAGAAGACACGGTTCCTCTGTAGCTCCAGGGCCTCTCTGATCCCAGAAGACAGGGCCTGAAGCCCCCCCTTCATGCTGGTTAAAAGCCAGAGTCCTCTCAAGGACAGTGTGAGTCTCCAGCAGGCTTCTGGCTTCTCAGTTTCCCTGCTCTGGGGCTCAGCTGCTTCCGCAGAGTCCACCTCCTTCCTAAGTGGGAAACATGGTTTTGTCCTGCTCTCCCAGGCAAGGACATTTGTCTTCTCCTAGTCCCTGCTTCCAAACCCAGCCCAGAACCTGCCTTTGGATTTCCAAAGCCACCAAGGTGTGAAAAATAACAGGCTTCTCTTTCACAGGGCCCATCCTTCTTGGCCGGCAGTGAGGAAGGTAAGGAGCTGGGCAGCAGGACATTTCTTCTGAGGTCAAGACTTCAGAGTGTGGAGAATCGGGACATGTGATGCTTGCACTGAAGAGGGCACCAAAGACTGAATGCTAGATGACAGGTTTGAGGTAGAAGACTCCAAGGAAACTTAGCTGTTCCTGGGGGTGAATCTAGGCTCTGGGGGAGTCATGCCTGGCTCAGGACAGAGATATGGTATTCATGTGGTGTTCTCTCCTGCAGGAGTCTAATGAAAACAGGAGAGGAAAACAGATGGAGACATAAAAATTTGGAAGACTTTTCTGCTACATCAGCATCATGTGTTCTTTTGTGTAGGGTGAGAATGGATGCCCTGGTTGGAGCTGGTGTTAAAGAAAATTAAGTCATTCAGAGTAGGATCATTTCTGGTCCCTTGTCTTCTGTATCAAAGGACTCTTGAGTGGGAAGCCAACCTCCATTTAGAAATGCCTTCCCAGTGCCCATACCCCACCCCTATCCTAGCATCGTTGTGCAGAAGGGCCTCCTCCTTCTGACTCTCTACAAAGAGAGCAGGAGTCTCTTATTTACCTGGTTCCCCAGGGCAAAGCACAGGATACCATACACCATGAGTCTCGGCTAAATGTACGGCTTCCCACAATGTCGAGATGTTAACTTGATTCTTTTTTTTTTAACTTATTTTTCATATTTTATTTACATTTCAAATGTTTCTCCCTTTCCAGATATCCCCTTTGGAACCTCCTCATTCCCTCCCCCTCCCCCTGCCACTATGGGGGTATTCCCCCACCTACCCACCCACCCACCCACTCTCATCTTCCCTCCTTGGCATTCTCCTATACTGGGGAATCTAACACCATCAGGCCCAAGGGCCTCTCCTCCCCCTGACGGATAACAAGACCCTCTGCCGCATTTGCGGCCAGCACCATGGGTCTCTCCATGTGTATTCTTTAGTTGGTGGATCGGTTTCCAGAAGTATCGGAGGGTCATGCCAGTTGCCACTGTTGCTGCCTCCCTGGGGATGCAAACTCCCTCAGCTCCTTCAGTCCTTTCTCCAAGTCCTCCATCTTTTCTCATTCACTTCTACTTCTCTGTCCCCACTGCTGGTGCTCCACAAACATGGCATCCCTTCTCCCTGGTGTCTCCTAACAGCCTTCCTGACATGCCTGCCTTCAATTTATATAATAACCCACAGCCGCAGCAGATTTGCACAGCTGGACTCTGCCCTTCATCAGCTTCTTTTGAGAAATTTCCTACTGCCTGTAGAAGGGGACCCACAGGCCTTGATGCCAAAGGCATTTTACCCTTTCTTCTCTGCTCCCCCTTTATTTTGTTTATTCCACCCTGCATGGATTTCTGGCCTCTTTTTTTCTGGTCCTGCCTTTACTCTGCTTCTTTACCTGAAATAATTTCTTTTTTCCTTTCCTTTTTCTTTTTTTGTTATTCGTGCTTCTTTGTGTCGAAATCTTATTAGTTTTATATTATGTTCTTTGAGCTTTGAAACCACTGCATTTGCATTATAATTTGAATGTAAACTTTCACCTATTAGGCTGCTGTGCTGTGCTGTGCTGTGCTGTCCCCTATTAAGCTCAGCTCCGGGTCGTGGTGTTATTTTGAAAGGTAGAAGTTAGACCGCCTAGTCAGATGATGCAGGTTACTAGAGATGTCCCTAGGGAAGATATGCCTTGTCTGGGCCCCTTCCCATCTCTGCTTCCTGTCTTCCATGAGATGAAGAACTCTGTCTGTCTCCCCGCACCTACAATGCAAACTCTTTATTATTTAACAGTGTGGGTCACCCCATGGGCCAAGTGAATGGGTACCTAGGACCCAGCACAACTTTCAGCCTCTGTTCTGACTCCAGTAAGGTGAGCACATCACTCTCATGTACTGCATCTTTCACCTTAGATGTGATGGAGTAGCTGGTGCTGACCATGAATTCCATGCATACCTGTATGCACTGTCCCTGTGGTCTGGTCCGGAGCAGCACTTTGGTGACCCTGGTTAGCCTAATGGGCTGCACGACAACAGTGTTCATGATGGCGGCTGTCTGGCAGAACACAGCTTTCCTTCTTTGAAATTGTTTCAGGGGGCTGGACTGAGCGAGATGGAGATACATCTGCCATCCCAGGACTTAGGAATTTCACACAGGAAGATTTCTAAGCTCCAGTTTGGGGCTTCTCAAAGAGCTGCAAGTCTCAAAAGAGAGCCTGTGGGCTGGGGATTTAGCTCAATTGGTATAGAGCTTCCTAGCTTACACAAAATCCTGTATCCAGTCCCCAGCACTGTACCCCTCATGTGGTAGTGTGTGCCTGGAATTCCAGCACTCTTGAGGTAAAGGCAGAAGGATCAGAAGTTCAAGGTCATCCTTGTGTATACCATGCAGCTAGCCTGGGCTACTCAAGACCCTGTCTCAAAACCAAAACAAAACCAAAACCACCCCAAAACCAAAAAACATTTCAAGTATAGTCAGTGCTTCCTCCTCCTCCTCCTCCTCCTCCTCCTCCTCTTCTTCTTCTTCTTTTTCTTTTCATACTTTATTTACATTTCAAATGTTTCCCCCTTTCCAGATCTCCCCTTTGGAACCTCCCTATCCCCTACCCCTCCCCTGCCTCTATGGGGATATTCTCCCATCCACCCACCCACCCATCTTCTCGTCTTCCCTCCTTGGCATTCTCCTATACTGGGGGATCTAACACCCTCAGGCCCAAGGGCCTCTGCTCCCCCTGATGTCTAACAAGACCCTCTTCTGCCACATATGTGGCCAGCACCATGGGTCCCTCCCTTCTTCTTCTTCTTTGTCCTCTTCCTCTTCCTCCTTCTCCTCCTCCTTCTTTAGAAGATATATATACTGTCTTCAGACACACCAGAAGAAGGCATCAGATCCCATTACAGATGGTTGTGAGCCACCATGTGGTTGCTGGGAATTGAACTCAGGACCTCTGGAAGAACAGTGCTTTTAACCACTGAGCCATCTCTCCAGCCCTAGTCCATGCTTCTTAAAATACTGAGTTTACAAGATGATCCTGAGAAACAGATTTCATGTTGAAATGAACTTGGGCTGTATTGCATGCTCTTTAGCTTGGCCATAGATTTTCAGGATATGTCTCGTACCCAAGACTTTGAGAAGCTCTGTGATTAAGAATCTTACTTATTTCCCACCTTCAATTTACTTGCCAACCAAATTCTTTCTCCTTTGGATATATTAACACATTGCAGATTATTTTGGTCTGCCTTCCAGAGTGCTGGCAGTCTAGTAGCCTTCTCCCATTTCTACCAATGATGGGAAATTCTGATGCCCAGAGACAAGTGTACTTGTATAGCAAGTGGGAAAAGCTGTCCTACCTGGCCTTCTCAGTGTGACATTGGGCTGAGCTGCATTCCATCCACACCAAGTAAGGATGCCTACAATCTGTCTTTAATGCCTGTCTCCTGGTTCTCTTTCCCAGTGTCTGAACTTTGTCCACTTCTCTTGCCTGAACATGATTCTTTTCAAGCATTTCTGTGGCTTTTCTTTTCTTTTTTTTTCTACCAGATGTTTTACAAGTAAGTAACGAAAGACTCCAATGGAAGTTCCCCATGCTTCATCAAATCATGAAAAAAAAAATAGCAAATACTTCTTGTAGCATATGGCTGCTTTATATCAAAATCACAGTTGTAAAGCAGAGGTTGTGGGGCCAGAGACAGATTTAGTCATCCATACAGGTTCAGCAATGAGTGAATAAATCAGTTTACATCTTGGTTTTGAGGGTTTTAAAAGAATCTAAATAAAAAAATTTTGTGATCCTATATATATTAAATATTTTAGAAGCTCAAAAAGGGCCTGAGGGACTTTGTCTTGTTCAAGTGATTGACAGGGCCCCTTTGGGTGACTCCCACAAGAAGGAGGAATGGTTCTTTGTAAGTCAGATTTCTGATGTAATCTTGTAAGATTTGAGATTCCTAGAGTCTGCTTTAACAAGGTATCCATTAGTGACTTTCTAGGCAGTTTAGGATGTCTCATCTCCTTCCAGGGCAGGAAATAGTGCTCAGGTCCTAGTCTTCTGACAGGTAATTAAAGTCCTGTTGTCTTAGTCCTTATTTTATTGGCTGTTGCCTATGAGAGAGGGGCCCAGTTTCAGTTCCCTCAATGTCTTCTTGTTTAATACCCAGTATTATGGGGAACATGGAAACATGGGGAGCAACATTGACTTTAAAGTCAGAAATCAGCAGATAGAATCTTTGCTTTGGAATACAGTACAGTGTGTGTGTGTGTGTGTGTGTGTGTGTGTGTGTGTGTGTAAACATGGTCTCAGTGTATAGCCTTAATTTGCTAAGTAGATCAGGCTGGTGTCCAGCTCACAGAGATGTCTGCTTCTACTTCCCAACAGGGATTTAAAATGTTTTAAAACTATGTGTACATATGGGTATGTGTGTAGGCACATGCACAAGAGAACAGTGCCTGATAAAGGTCAGAATCATCAGATTCCCTGGTACTGGAGTAACAGGCAGATGTGAGCCACTCAACATGGGTGCTGAGAACTAACTCTAGTCCTCTGCCAGAATGGTACTCTTAACTACTGAGCCATCCTTCCCCATGCCTTTTGGAGGTAATTTTCATATAGCCCAGGCTGGCCTCAAACTTGTTGTGTTTGAGGATGACCTTGAACTCCTGATCCTTCTGCTCCACATAGTGAGTGCTGGGATTCCAGGTATGTTCTGTATACCTGGTTAGAGCAAGGATCATTTTGAGGGCCATGCTATCAAGTGATGTCTCCTGAAGCAAGCGGCAGTGCTTGGTCTTCAAGTCAAGGACTTAAAGTTCTTCCGTAGCTGCTATTGGCCCTCTTCAGATTGCTATGAATGTTATCGCCTTTAGTGAAGCCAGATCCTTGATGCTTTTCATGTTCTTAAATACCAGCTGTGGTGGATCTGGGCATGATTGACTGGTGAGGAATAACCATTATTGATTTGTGGTTTTGGGGGAAAAAATCACTTTGAACTTTGTTCCCAGGTCAATCATTACATGTGAACTCCTCTCTGACATCAGTAATGGCTTTGAGCGCTTTGGGTGATAGTGAGCAGAACAGCATAAGAGCAAATGAGACAGTCTGGAGATGTCCCAGTATGAGCTGCAGGAGACTGCTTCCAACAGAATGCCACATACTGCTTTACAGTACCCTGTAACTAGCAGGAGACATACCTTCACAAACAGGGGCAAAAGCACCCTATAGTAAGTCATAAGCCAGTAACATAGTCATCTAGTGTCGCTATGAGCCTAATGTGCCATCCATAATTGCGTGTGCCCTGCTTCTGTTCAGCAGATGGCACACAGGGGTTTCTTTTATACTAGCATCACCAAAAGCATGTGAGGGATGCTCTGTGGCTTGACAGCACTGCTGCGACATCACCAGGCTACAGCTTGCTTTCAGATTATTATGTTCCTGTGTGAGCAATTGCACATGTTGTCTATTGTTCACTGTGTGCTACAAGGCTGGGTTTAGCAGTTTGATTCTAGGGATGCTGCTAGCTTCTCTGAGTCTGTCTCCCGTTTTTCACATATTTTGAGAGACGTGTCTGATCCAACAAAATGCCTGACTTAATTTCTGAGAATGTGGTGCTGGAGGGGCAGTCAGTGGAGCCACTGAGGAGCAGAATATTCCTATTTTTGTGTCCTATGCTTCAGTTTCCTAGCTCAGGTCCTTCCAGGTCTACAAGGACACTTCCTCCCGCCCCCCAGGTTTGCCCAGTTGTTGCTCTCACAATCTCAGTAATGACTCATCCATCAGCTCCCCCAGTCTGTCCTTCATCACTTCTTCAGTGGCTTGTGTGTATTATAGTCTCCAGAAGTAATTTGTTTTCAGCATCTAGCTTCCCTTGATAGGCTGGGTTTGGCTCTCACCTTCCACTTCTTGCCTGGGTTGGGAGGCTCTGCACACTGGGAGATTGGTTAATGAATGTATTCAGTCAGCAGCCAGCCCCAGGTGGTTCTACCTAACTGCCTGTTCCTTCTACTCATGACACAATATCCTCTTTAAGAAATGTTGGCTACACAAACTGACTTTTTTTTTTTTTTAATACTATGAGTACCCGTAAATTACAGGTTTGTCCTTGCGTTTGGACATGGGAAGGGAGGGTTCCTACAAAATTTGTGAAAATACAGACCGTCACAGAAACACATAAACATATGTACACATAAACATATGCTCACACAGTAGTTTCTTCCTTTGGAAGCTGAGAAGTTTCAGTAATGCCCCTCCTTTTGTGTTTTGGGTTTCCAGTGTCTACGGTGAAGGGTGCTGTTTTGTGAAATGGCTGCTGGCAGTGATTGGGAAACGACTGGAGTTGAACCAAGCTTCACAGGAAAGCTAGAGCACTCAAGTCTCACAGCACTTGAACTTAGATTCCAATTTAAGGAGCAAACAAAACAAGGCAAACAAAAACCCAAAACCAAACAGCAACAACTCAATATTTTAGCTGTTGTAGGTTGCACACCTCCAATGTTATTCCAGCATTAGGAGGTAGAGTCGAGAAGATCTCCAGCTCAAGACCGGACTGTGCAACATCATGAGTTCAAGGCCACCCTGGGGTGTGTAACCAGAACCTAACTTAAAAACCCAATCCAAGAAAAACAACAGAAAAAAAGTTTCAAAATTTTCCCGGCCCTGGGAGCATTTGGAACAGTGTCTTCCCCAGGGGTTTCCTAGATCTGCTTTGAGTGCTGGTCATCTGAGACTGTGGCAGTGATGGGAGGGGCAGGGTGAGCTGGAGGGGGCGTGGCAGCCCAAGGCAGGACCAGCAAGTCTAGTATGCTGTCACTTATTGGCCAGCCAAGGAGACTTTGACCAACTGGCAGCTGCTTGGTCGTCATGGCAACGAAGCACGCTAACGCCGAGTGTCCGCGGAGGCTGGCTTTCAAGAGAGCAAGGGGCGATGGCGCAGAACCTGTATGGTCCTGGAGTGCGGATGGGCAACTGGAACGAAGATGTCTACCTGGAGGAGGTGCGCAGACTCCTCTCACATCCCTAGGATCCCAGACCCTATCCTGCATGTTCCCTCTCTGCTGAGCGTTTAGCATCCTATCACACAGCTTTGTTCCCCCAGGCACCTTTGCCACCCCGAGGTAGCTCACCTGCGGTCTCTGAACATCCATGCTCACTGGATGTCCCGCTCCACATTTCCTGAACCCAGAGCAAGAACAGCTTGCCTCCACCCTGGCCCTCTGCCTTCACTAGGTTTGTGGCACTCTTAGGTCCTGGGAAAGTTCTGGGTTACAAGTTTATGGTGAGACCTGGGCTTTCCACATTCTCACCCCAGTCAGGAGGACCCCACTAGAGACTGCTGGCCTCCTATATACCACTTCTGATTGGATGAGATAAGCACAGGGCGCCTATCGTTTCCTTTCTCATGTATTTCGTTTTTTATCCCCCCCCCCCCCCCGCTCCTGCCCCGGCCTCTTGTCCTCCCTCCCACCCCCGCTCCCAAGTTCCTCCCATGACATGCTGCGCCACTTCTGCCATCCCTATAGAGATCACATTTCCTTTTGTGTTCTTAAACTGTCTTTGAACTTGAGGTGCTTCTGAGGTTAAAGTTACGAGTACCTGTGCTCTGCAACAGCTCTGTCCTGGACTCTCCTTTACTTGGTCTTTGCATCCCCAGGAGCGCATGAGACACTTCCTAGAGAAGAGAGAAAAGGGAGAACTTCTTATCCAGAGAAACAGAAGACTGAAGAAAAACATTATGAGACCGGTAATGTTAAATTCCAAGGCCAATTTCAAAATTCTGTCTAGTTAAGTGTGAGTTAAGCAAAGAAAATTTCTATGAATAAGTAACCATTTTGACCATTTTGGGAACTTTTTACTATTATTATTAATCCTAAAAGTATAGTGTTTAAAATTCCTCTAGATTTTAGAAACATTAAGGGAAGTCTGATCTTAATTACGTGTACTTAACTATGTTTATTTAGTTGTTTGCATTTTCTAATTAAGGGGTAGACTAATGCTTGAACAAGTAAAGTGCATTTCAGTTGCTGTGCAAAAATCATTTAGCAAATGTTGAATGAATTGACAATGGAAGACTGTGTAGAGTCCAACAGCCTTGCGTGACCTTGTTTGGGGTCATTGGGAGCTTGAAGAACACTAACCAAGGATCTGAGGAAGGGAGGGCCTTACAGAAATGGTTCTAGTCTGAGAAGGAAAGGAGATACATCTGGGAGGGGCCTTGGCCCCAGCAGCTAAGGAATTGAGTATCTTATTGGAAAATTCCTATTAAAATTGTAGATGCAGCTTTCGGTATCCGAAGATGGCTATGTCCACTATGGCGATAAAGTGATCCTTGTGAATCGTGACCACGTCCCGGGGCAGGAAGCTGGCATGTTTATGAGAGGAGACCTGAGCCTGTGTATATGCCCAGATGAAGTGAAAGCACAATTTAGTGATGACTTAGAGATACCCTGTGCTGTGAGTGCTGTGCAGACCATCGTCCCAACGGGCAGGAACACCTTCACCATTTTGAGGTAGAGACACTCAGCTTCAGAGCACTGAAAGTATCTGCTTGGATTTGTGACTTAAAAACAGTCTGAGATGAGGAGACACTTGTCAGTAAGTGTTTGCCTCATATCTGTGAGGATCTCTATAACCCTAATTTTTTAAAAAATAAGGCACAATTGTAATCCCAGCACTGGGGAGGCAGAGACATATAAATCGCTGAGCTGAGCTTACTTGGCGAATTGTTGAGGGTCCTTTACGTGCCTGTTTGTGTAAGACAGCAGAAAAATTAGCTATTTGTGTTCAACTCAAAATGCTTGCTTTATGATAATTAGATCCAAAGAATTGAACTTACGTTCTGCCTGGAAGCAAAGAAGGATTTTTTTTAAACAACATTATGGGATGCTTGCTTTGTGTTCACAAGAGTGCTTGCTTGCATTGTTCTTGATGTAATGTTAGCTTCCCAACAAAAAGATGTCATTTAATAAAAGGTTACACGAGACGGCCTTTGCTCTTTTAAAATCGACCATCTACTAAAAATGACTTGAAGTTTTGGAAATGATCAACAGGACCCTTAGAGACATACAATCCCAGTTTAAAACTACCGATTTCACTTTGGTGAAGATTTTGTGATGATGTTTCAGTGACAAGAATAGAAACTGTTATCTGCATCCTTCATTTAATTTTTCTTGAGTACAGATGGTTTGTGGTAAAACAACCTCAAGTTGATGACCACTTTCGTCAGGGGATGATATTCTCTGGAAGATTACGAGGGAAGATTGCATTAAATGCCTACAGAAGTATAACCTTGACTCTGTCTTAAAATGGTGGTACACAGGCTAACATGGCATGCTTAGTGCATTCTGGTCAAAGTCAACAGAGTCAGGAAGCTGTGGGTTTGACCTATGGGGCAGGGCAGGGAATAGCATGCTAGCTGGATGCTAAGGCTGAAAGAAAAGATTTTTATAGCTGGCTGTGGTGGCTTACACCTGTAACTCCAGCACTCCCTAGAGGCTGAGACAGGAGGATTCCTGTAAGTTCCATGTCAGTTTGGGCTACATAGAAAGTTCAAGGCCAGCCCTGGGCTTCAGTGTGAGACTCTTAAAACACCAAAAACCAAAATGGTGCGTTTTCCCAAATAAAGACATGAATAGATTAATAGATGAAAAAAAGGAACATGCCTTTTAGTTGGTGCTCAAGAATATTTCAATGAATGTTGCACAATTTGATGACGGATTCCAGCCTGTGATTCTCATCGTCTTCTACTGATGTTAGCTGGGATGACTGAGGTCTTTGCCAGGGTGAACAAAACCAAAGGAAGAGGAACATTTGCTACTTAATTTAGTGCAGTATGTGAATATACACTGCCAAGAAAAGCGTGGGAATGAGGTATGCCTCACATTTGTTCTTCTGTTGCTCTCGCCCTCCAGTGACAGCGCTCACAGCTGCGATGTGGGCCAAGTGGTTGTGTATGGGCAGAACTTCTGCCTGGGGATAGCAGCAGGACTGGAAGGCAAGATGGTAAGTCTCCTCCTGTGTGCCTACTGTCACCTATCAGTCTAGTTTTCCAAGATAGCCAATAGCTATTTCCGGAAGGGACTGTTCAGACGAGGGCTGTTTCTGCTGATTCAGTTTGTGGGTTCCAGTGGGCACTTTGTACCTGATTTTCCCCTCTTAACTTTGTAAATAACAACAACAACAACAACAACAACAACATCCTTAAAAACCAAGGAGTGAAGAGAGAAAGGTCTTTTTGTAATACAGCTGACAAAAGTAAAAACATGTATACTACTTTAAACAGACAATTAAACAATTGGGTTAACTGATATTTGTCATTTTCCATGAATACTAACATGGTGTATACATAGCTCAGACTAATCTTGAACTCCTAGACTCAAAGTGATCTTCCTGTCTCAGTGTCCCAAATGTCTGGGACTATATAGGCATGGATCATTGAGCCCAGCTCTGGAAATTTAAACTTTTGATTAGCAAATACTTTTTTTTTTTTTTCCTAAGAAGCAATAAGGACAATCTTAGTTTGCAGAAGCCAGGAAGCTTGAGTCTCTGAAATCCTCCTTTACTTCGGAGATTATGAAATATAATAGACCAGGGCAGTGGTGCACACCTATAAACCCAGGACTGAGAGGTTGAGACTGGAGGATTGCCATGAGCTTGATACTAACATGGGCTATAGAGGTTTACTCTATGTTCATGAAGTCAAATGTATTTGTTTCACCTCCCCTTCCCCTCCCTTCCTATTTTTCTGTCTACTCAGTTAAGACTGGCCTTGAGCAGATGCTCTTCTTGCCTCAACCTTCTGAGTACCGAGATTACAGGTGTGTGTCACCATACCTTACCAATAGGGCATGTCATTCTATTTTATGTCATACGTAAGATTTCACATGTATCTGTGTAAATGCTCAAAGCTGCTCCCCACACCCAGTTAATGAGTCTATCTTCAGAATAGATTTTTTGGGGGGGCAAAGAATTACTGATATTAAGAATGTGATTACCATTAAAGGTGTGGTGACACACACCTATCATTTCAGCACTCAGGGTGCTGAAGCAGGCCGATTGCCACAAGGTCCAGGCCAGTCTGTCACAGAGTGAGATCCTGTTTTGTTTTTAAAGATAACATATAACCAGTTCTTCTTAAATTGATTGTGCCAACTCAGCAGCAGTACATAAATTGTGACAAATGTCATAAACTAAAGCTTTGCTAATTTGAACAAATGGACAAACAGGAAGGGCATTTGAATGTTGCGGGACCTCCACACTCCCCTGTAATTTTGTCCCCACCCACTCTATATTCTCACCTTTCCTTCCTCTGTTTACCTTCCTCAATCCTTTGCCCTGGGACCACGTGATCTTTGCCTCTGTATTGATCTGGGTTTACTTATTTGTCTTTTGATAGGAGATTAGATTTTGCATATTTGTCGCTAATATTCCCTCCTGCATTTTCAATTGTAGCTGTTTTAATTGCACTTTTGAGTGAAATCTATTAGTTTTCCTTGACGTTACCTCTCTCTCTCTTTTGTACAGGACACCATTTACACCATTTGGGAGTCAGTCAGTTTTCACCTTCTTCCTTGTCTGAGGCAGGTCTTCCTTGTTTCTATTGTTACACGGTGTATTCCAGGCTAGCTGGCCCATGGGATAGCAGGCAGTTCTCTCTTCTCTGTCTCCCATCTTGTCACAGGCTAGCTGGGATTACAGATGTGCACCCTATTGCACCTAGCTGTTTTATGTGGGCTCCTTGGGTCCAAATGCAGGCCAGCAGGCTTGTGCAGGAAGAGCTTTTGTTTACTGAGTCAAACTCCTTAGATCTTCCTTTGCTTTTAAGGTCTCATCTGTTAGAGATCTGATAAAAAGAAAAGCAAGTATTAACTTCTAAATGTTTACAGTTTGACATTTGTCTAAATTTGTTCTTTAACGCACTTGAGATTTATTTTGGTAAAGGGTTTTTCACTCGACTTTCCCAAATGACCAATCATCGGTCTCACGTGTTACCTGTTGGATAATTCTTCCTTCTGACATGTTATGCTTCCCTAAGCATTTATTAAATCATCCTCTGCACCACATGATCTTCCTGAGTGTTCTATTTTGATCCACTGAAGTCATCTATTTTTACTCTGGGACTACAGTGCTGTAATTATACAGCACCCTAATAGACTCTGACAGATCTTTGTTTCCCTCCATTATCTTTCTTTGTCTGAATTACATTGGGAATTAATCTTTGAGTTAAATGGAGTAATTATCTTTCTCCATTCCTCCGCCTTTGCAGGAAAAAAGTCACTTTGTGTTTGCTTGGCCCTGGAAAGTTGAGTGCCTTTTTATTAATAGCTTTGAAGGCTTTACTCTTGTGAAGTGTCTCGACTTTGCTCGGGAAGGCGTTTTAGATCTTGGTCAGGTTTTATGACTCTCTTCATGTGGCAGTAACACTGGTCTTGATATTGTTATTCTTTCCTGCTTGGAGTTTTTTGAATGTCACTGCAGCAAAGTCTGTCCCCACCCAGGTCCAGCTCATTCTCTTTCTCCACAGCACAAGTCATCCATCTTTTCATTCCCAGATATGGTCCAGGTCCCGCTAGTTTGTTCTGGCTTCCGGGGAACACCTCTAAGCGTAGAAGATCCCCTCACTTAGCCTCATATCCCAAATAACTCTACCATGGGAACACCAGTCACGTGGGGGGGGGGCAACATCCAGAGGGTAGCATTGTTCACAGCCTATCTCCTCTCTTGCTGGGTAGCAAGAGGATTATAACTCACTTACAACTTCTTTGTTGCACCTCAAGTATAGCTTCACAGACAAAAAAAAAAAAATTCATAAGGGGCCAAGGAGATGGCTCAGTGGTTAAGAGCACTAGTGGCTTTGTAGAAGACCTGGGTTGAGTTTCCAGCATCCACACAGTGGCTCACAACCAGTCCCAGGCACACACATGCTGATAAAATACTGATAAAATACTGAACATACATAAATACTTGATACACATAAATAAAATAAATCTAAATTTTTTGAACACACTCAAAACTTGTTAAAAGACAGAGAAACCTCATCCATGTTCAACGTGAGATGAACAAGCAAAGAGCTAGCTAGCAAAGAGAGAAGCTTCTGGACTTCTAGCTGGATGAGATGGCTTTTGGCAAAGCATTGCCATGCAGCTGACATCTATCCCCAATGGTGACATGGATTCCAGATGGTCAGGGGCACTTAGGAGCAAATGCCAGCTGTGTTAGCTCCAGGTTGAAGAGTACCTGATCTCAGGTGCCCAGTTTCAGCAATGTTATTTATAGTGCCCAAGACATAGATACAGACCCTGTGTTTTGAAAGAGACAGAGAGCAGGAAATGGAGTATAGAACATCTCTTACCTTTCTATTGATGTGACAAAACGTCATGGCCATGGCAAGTTAGAAAAGAAAGCATTTAATTTGGAGGTTCACTGTTCCAGGTTGTTACAAGGCCATGAGAGTGGCAGGGAGAATGGAAGCAAGTAGGCAGAGATAGTGCTGGCACCGTAGCTGAAAGCTCACACCTGATCTTGAAGCAGGAGGCAGAAAGATACAGAACTAACAAATGGTGTGGATTCTTAAAACCTCAATCCCACCCCAGTGACACACTTCCTCCAGTAAGACCATACCTCCTAATCCTTTCCAAACAGTTCTACCAGACTGGGGACCAAGTATTCAAACGTATGAATATGGGGGGCATTCTCATCTAAACCATCATAAGAAAGAAAAGCAGGATATGGGAGAGGAGGGAGGAAGGGGAAGAGGGAGACAGACACTATTCTGACGTATTCCTAAGGACGGGGGGGAGTTGTGTTTTCTCATAGGATGGGCAGGACCAGGGTTCTAGAAGCTGCTTGCAGTGCAGTCCCTTTGGTCGCCCATTCCCCAGCTTTCTGGAGAGCTGTGACTCAGATGATGTGTTTGCTGCTGTTTCCAGCTGTATCTAACAAGTGACCACAGGACCCTTATGAAGTCTGCTGTGAAGTCCTGGCTCCAGGAGGTGACTCTGACAGATGAGGTCACCCATCTAAACTGCTGGCAGGCTGCCTTCCTCGACCCCCAGCTACGCCTGGAATATGAAGGCTTCCCAGTGAGGGTGAGCTTGGCATGTGGGGCACTGGGACCTGGGGTCTGTGCAAGGTCAGGCTGACACTTGCCAGTCAAGCAGAGGCCCACTGTAGCTCCAGTAGCAAGTAGACTTTGTCTTTTTCCTTCATTTGCAACTCAAATGTGGGTAGCACCAATCTGAGGTAGCTCTCTACATTCCTGTCTCTCAACCCTGGCTGCAGGTTGGAGCCACCCTCAGCTCTGTGGAAAAGATGCGGGAGCTCTGGACACTCCCAATTCAAGCTGCCAGCAATGTATGAGAGGCCAACATGTAATACAACTTCTCAGTCTTGACCGTAGTCTTCATTAGGTCGGATTGCTTGCGCCCTCTCCCTTGCTCTTCTCTCCTTTTCTCCTGCCCTTCCTCCCTTTCCTCTGTTTGTCTCTCCCTTCCGCCCTCTCCCTTTCCCTCCGTTCCTCCATCCCTGTCCCTCTTCCTTCCTCTCTTTCTATCCTCCTTCTTGTCCCCTCCTTTTGTTTTATTCTGCTTTTCTCTACCTCCTTCCTTCTCTCTTCTCTCTTCCCTCCCTTCCTCCTCTCTCCCTTTCTCTCCCTTCCTCTTCTTTCTTTACTCCAGACTGGCCTGAGACTCTTCATTCTTCAAGTACCTGAACAAGCACCACTTGCTCCTTAAGTTCTCATCTCCAAAGATCCCGGGCAGCTGAGGGAAGGGATGGGGACAACAAGCAGCTACCAAGGCAGGCACAGTCCCTGATTACTCTTGCTTTAGACTCTGGGCCAAATGTGCCAGAGCATGAGGCATGATTCTTTTGGGAGGTTTCCATGGGCACAGAACAAGCTTGCTACCTCTCAAATCAAAGGAGACATCTGTTACACAGAGAGGGAGGTCTTATTAAGAACCACTAGGAGTATCTGGCATCAGCAGCTTTTTAGGACTGGCCAGGAAAGGGGCTACAGTCCCATGCAGTGGGTCTGGTGGAGGATGGTCACTTTATCCACAACAAAGCAAGCTTGGCAAAATCTTCTTTGTAGCCATCCTTTCCTAGCTTGGCTTTCCTAGGATGGTCATGGCTATGGCCTTCATCCCCTCTAGTCAGTGTCTCTGTAAGTTAGAGATGTTCATACCTCCTTAGGGAGTTTTGTGAGGACCCAAAGGTTAGGTCGCAGCTCACTGCTGTCTGTTGTCTCTGGCTGTGCTTTTGTGGGAGTAATGTGACTGCAGGAATTTTTGGTCCCAGGGATGAGTCATCTCATTGTGGTCCAGAAAGTTCTCTGAATCTCACTCAGGCAAGCTTGCTATCTGCCAAAGAGCCCAGGACTACCCCAAAGTACCCCACACATGCTATTGCTGTCTCACTAGACCTCCAGTTGCACTATGGCTAAGTGAGCCGGGGACATCAGCTGTGGAGGTGAGACCAATGTGCACTGGGGAAGTAGGGTGCCTCAAGCAAGTGCTGCCAGGAAGGAGCTGAGAGGCTTTAGTTGGGTAAGTTTGGAGACAGTTCCGGTAAAGGAGAATGCTGGGGCTTGGGAGCTGTCCAGAAGGCAAGGGAGATCTTACAACTGAGCATGTCAACAGCTCCTCTCTCAAGGGAGAGCAGACTGGCACCAGACTGAGACTATTGAGAAAGAAAGAAAGAAAGAAAGAAAGAAAGAAAGAAAGAAAGAAAGAAAGGAAGGAAGGAAGGAAGGTGGTATCTATGCTTGTCTGCTGGGAATTTTCTGGCTTGGTCACTGTTCATGTTTGTTGGTTCATATGTGACTGGGGTGGTCTTGGTCCTGTCCAGACCAGTTATGATTACAGTGGCTTTAACCAATGTGGAGTTGTATAAAATGGACTCTGCTTACCAGGAGGGCAAGGCTTTGGGTACCAGACCAGCTTACATGCCTTTTCCTTCTGACAGTGCTCATCTTACAAGAGTTAGGGTTATAAGTAAAACTGATTTGGCCAATTTGTGGTGGCTCACATCTGTAACCCAACACGCCAGAGGCTGAGGTACGAGGATCTCGAGTCTTAGGTTAGCATGGGGTGTACAGCCAAGCCCCAGTCCCCAGGAAATTCTAATTACAAACACAATATGTATACATTGTTAGAGTACAACTATGAAAACTACCAGTATTAGTTCAACCTCCCAGAAGCAACCGCTTTACGTGCTGTTGTTATGCATATGACTATATATGCATAGGACATATGTGAATGACATCCTGAGTAGCTATGGAGATGTCTCAGTGGGTAGAGTCCTGTGTATGTAAAAGGCAGGTAAGGCAGCATGTACCCTGAAACTCTAGCGCTGGGAGGCAGATGTAGAAGAATTCCTGAGGCCCTCCGGAAGCCTATCTAGTTGATCAGTTCCAGGCTTAGTGAGAGATGCTTTCTCAAAGAATGAGGTGGAATGCAATAGGGAGATACTCAGCGTCTCTTCTGGCCTCCACGTGCACAAACACACATGTACACAGGCACCCCCCACGTGCGTGCATATACGCACACAAACGTGTATGTGTACCACACACATAAATAGGAACTCCCGAATATATACGTGTGTGTACACTCGCATATGCACACACGTGTGTGTATTTAATACCATCAACTATATTTCACACCGTCAAAGGTCTTCTTTGATATGACTTTTAGTGATTATTCTACCATGCAGATATCTACCATGATGCATTTAATCAAAATCATCAAAGTTCTCCAGCCTTGTAAGTTACATATGTGCCATATTGAAATAAATATGTTAATATATTTCTAGACTTTTGCTTCTAGGAAGTCGGACGGAATGTTAATAGCTCTTTCTTTTCCTATTCTGTAAAGGCAAATGAAAAAATTGTCATTTACCATCGTCACACAAACCGAGCTCTGGCAGTCCACCGGAATCTCTCCTTAAGGTATCATATTGGCAGGGGCAGGAGAATGCCCTAATTGGCTCAGGGCCATGCATGTGAAAGCAGAGATGTTTAACTAAAACTCCATGTCTAGACGTATGAGGTAAAGGTCTTTAGATGCTCAATTAAAAGCAACAACATTGGTTTATTTTTACTGCCAAGGTTTATAAGCAATTATTTAAAAGTAAGGACCAATATTTAGTTTTCATTGATTGCTGTTTTCTCTGCTCTGAAGCACACTAAACAAATCAAATATGTGGAGATACTTGCTGATGCTCAACATCATTTGACTACTTCGGCTCTGTGTTGCAAAGATTAACCAAGTTGGCCCATCAAACGTCTCATTTTGTCAAGTGACGTATTTCATTTTGTAATTCAGAACAGGTTATTAAATTGATTAAAACAGTCAAAAGACAAAATTTACTTTAAATTCAGGGGTGGTCCATATGTTTATTACCTAGAATCTTGATTGGCCAAAATTTAAATGCCAACAGCCTTGATTCTGCAGATATTTAATTTTAACATTAAAAGAAACTTAGTGTATTGTTTTTGAGAATTACTTTGTCTGAGATACCTATATTGCCCACATATTTTCTATTGACTGACATTATTTCTGATATGTCTAAATATCATAATTATGAATTACAATGCTGAAAATTTACTTTGTGTAGAACTTTGATGTTGCTATTCACTAAAATCCTTCCCAACAGAGATGCTGGCTATAGAGGGACCCTATGTACCTAATACTCTGCAAACATGGGTGAGACATTCCTGCAAATGTACCATATTTTAGGAGCCTTCTTGAGCTTTGCAGAGCAGTCTGATACAAGAGGAATTTTCTAGGAGGAACAATGTCCATGAATGAACAAACGTTTGTGGAGTGTTACACTCTGTTTTTCACTGGAATCCTTTTTTTTTTTTTTTTGGCTCCAGGACCTACTTTGGAAAGGAAGTTGAGGTTGCAGCTCACACACATCTGGATTCACACAAAGTTGAAAAGCCCCCAAACCACTGGATGCTGGTTACTGGAAATCCCAGGAACAAGTCGAACACCATGCTAGACATCTCCCAACCTGTCACTGAGGATACCTGTGCCATGGAGCAGGCCATGGGCATCAACACATAGTGACATACCAGTGACATGTGGCCTCTCAGGCTCTGCTCTCATTAACTGTGGGACTTAAAAGAAATGAATAATCTTCTTGGTTGTGCCTCAAGTAGTTTTTCAGTAGGTGCAGAACTCCATAAATATGGCATTAAAAGTAATACCATATTAAATGTACTGAATTGATGATGGGCACATAGCCACGGGGAGTAAAGTGTTTAAAAACGAATAGTTTTTGAAATTACATCATCTTTTGTTGACATCCTAATTGTGAAGAACTTAGTGCCCCCATTCAGAGCCCTTTGCTTAGAAAGACCAGCGAGCGAGGCCTATGCTCCTTTCCAAAGCTGTGTTTACGCAATAAAGAGGTCAGAAGTTTACAGATGTTTTGACACTGCTGTTTCTCCCCTAATTTTCTTCCATGTAGAACAATGTGTAGTTATGAGATGTAGTTTTGCCTTGGGATTAAAATCCCCCTACCATTGCATTCTTAGTGCTGGGATTAAGTGCACACCCCCATGGTGCTCTGGAAAAATTCTACTTTGGTTTTAGCCTCCAACCTGGGATGTCAGATCCTCTACCCAATGGGGGATCTATGATCTTATAATAATTTTCATACTGCAGAATCCCTTTACCTCTAGCTGATCTATGAAGGCAACACAATAATGATGTCATCTTTGTGATTATAAAGGTCCCAACAATGGAGAGATGGCTTAGTGGCTAAACATGCATACTGCCTTCCCAAAGGATCTGAGCTGAGTTCTCAACACCCATGTCAGATGGCTCACCCATGTCAGATGCCAGTCACTCCAGCTCCAGGAGAACTGGTGCCCTCTTCTGGCCTGCTCGGTCACTGCCCTCACATGTCCTCTCTGATATGCAAATACACAAAATTAAAAAAATTATTAAAAGGAAAAGTCTGGACAGAATGAATATATATCTTTCTATATTCTTCAATTATTTGTTCAACTACTCACTCTTCCTTTGAAATATTGAAGATATTATAACAGGACAAATAGCTCCCCACCTTGTAGGTATAAGGCTGCCCCCTGTATAAATACACTGAGCTACAGGAAGTAGGTTGCAGCGAGTTTTATGTACACTAACTTGGGCTGGGACACTCTTCAAGAAGGAGGCACTGCCACCAAAGCCTGGCTAGTCCTGTCTCTGTGTTAGAGTCACCTTAGGGAACAGTCAAAGTAACTAATGTCAGGATGCTAACTAGACCTATCGATTCAAAACTGGATTCAGCTTAGGCATTGAGCTCTGTCAGATGGATCATGGGCTTTGAGAGGAGCCCCATATACAGGGGATCTAGACAAGAAAGTAGGAGTTCCTTGAAGAGACCAGAGAAGGCTTTGTCTGCCTTTGCCAACCTGGCAGCGTGCTCTGGCACTGATGGTCTTTGGTAACACCCAGTGCCCAGGCTGTACTTCATACTACCAAACCGGAGGTTCTGGAATAGGCTTTAAGTGTACATGCTTGGGCACATCTCCAGAGAGCCTCTTTTGTTTTACTTTGAATAGAGCCCCAATTTCCATATTGTAAATTTTTAAACAATTATTTTTATATGCATGGATGTTTTGCCTGCCTGTATATCTGTGGACCATGTACATGTATTGCCCATAAAGGGCAGAAAGGGGAATCAGATACTCTGGTACTGGAGTCAAAGATTGTTGTTAGCCACCATGTGAGTGCTGGGAACAAAACTTCTGGAAGAGCAGAAAGAGCTTGTTAGCTCTGAGCCATCTTTTCAGCCTACAGTATCTGTAGTTTTTTATAAAAAAAATTGCAAGTTTATTTTATGACAGAGACATTGTCTTGGAAGAGGAGGGTAACCTGTGTCAGTGTGTCTCCAAGGGCAAAGCCAGACAGGTAGGGTCGGGCCACCTGTACATCTAGGGAAGACATTTTGTAATAGCCAAAATCATCTAAAAGCACAGCAATGGACTCTGGCCTATTCTCACTCCCACCACAAGGGTGTCTTAATCCTTATTGCCAGGGTATATCAATACCAGCCATGAAGTCATTCCTGTGTGTGTGTGTGTGTGTGTGTGTGAGAGAGAGAGAGAGAGAGAGAGGGAGGGAGGAGAGAGGGGGAGGGGGAAGGGGAATGGGGTGGGGAGGAGAGGAGGAGGGGAGGGGAGGGAGAATATGAATTCTTGGCTTGGAAGTACAAAGTACAGCTCAATAGCAGAACACTTGGCTAGCACACAGAAATCCCTAGGCTTGGACACTTAGAATTGGGGTGAGGGGGGCAAAGAACACAAATGAACTCTGCACCTCTCACACACAGAGTACAGTCACTAGAACAGGAGCACTTCAGAAGAGAGCAATTGTCTGATGCTTGTTACCCTTGTTACCTATGCCTCAGTGTTGTCTGTTGATTATCTTATATATATATCTTTATTCATGGCAATCCCACACAGCTCCAAGCAGCAGAGGAGGGCAGATGGGGAAGGAAGGAAGGAAGGAAGGAAGGAAGGAAGGAAGGAAGGGAAGGAAGGAAGGAAGGAAGGAAGGAAGGTTAAACTGGAAGGGGAGAAGGGAGGGGCCAAGATCAACTGGAGGAGGAGGTCATGTGTGACGCTGGAAAGAAGACAGAGGTAGGGACAGCAGATCTGATTGGTGGGTTTCTGCAGACTAGTTTTTACTTTTCTTTCTTCACCAAAGGAAACATTAGAAATACTTTGTTTTTTTCCCACTAGTAAATTCATCATCTATAGGTTTTTTTTTTTAAAGAAATGATCATTTAGCGCCACTTATATATTTGATGAAAATGCAATATAAATTCAGGCACTGCCCCATGGAAAGCCCAGCTGCATTACTAGACCCTAGTCTTAACGGTACACCCATGTAAAGCAAACAATTGGGCAATAGATAAACTGTTATAAATGAAACAGAAAACAATACACATCCTGCTTGAAAACTAAGGAGGAAGGCTTCAACTGAATTATTAAAAAAAGAAAGAAAAACTACTCAAGGATCAAAGAAGCTTTTCAAAACCCATTCCAAGGAAAACAGAAGTGAGCGTCAACACTGGACTGGCAGGCAGCAGACAGAACTGCCAGGTGTCAGATCCTGCAGGGGCTAATGGCCTCATCTGGCAGGGTCCAGAAGGGAAAAAGACTCAGTCAGGGAAGGGAGTCATAAGACTTCTGGGGGGCAGAGGCAGGTCCTCTGAGATGTTACTTGGAGGTGGCGCCTGATCAGCTTCATAATTGCCAAGTACCTTGAAGAGCAGAATTGGGGGCATCTGGCAGTCAGGCATGCTTCCTGATTTGGCATGTAGTTACCTACGGTGGCCACAAGATGTCAACATTAATAACATTAACAAGTTAATCCCTAGAAAGGGCTCGATTAGTTGGGCTTATTTTCAAATTTTGTGGGACTTTCCAGCTTCCAAAAGAATGTTTTAAGAGAGAGAGAATCATAAAACCACCCTGTTAAGAGGAAAATATAAATTGTTTTTTTAAGTTTTAAATTATAAAAATGTGGTTTCTGACACATAAACGTATGTGAAACCTGCTGTGAGTGGATTTGGGAGGGTATGTGCCCAAGTTTCAAGTTAAAGCTCAGTCTTGGGCATTTGATGGGCATTCATCTGGATCTCAGAGCTGTCCCCATTCACTAACCCGATCCTCAGGCTCAGGACTCCCCAAGAGGTGCAATTCCAAAGCCATGTCTGCCACTTGCTGGCCATGGTTTCATTAAGCCCCAACTAGCTCAACCCAGAGCTGTTTAGAAGAGTAAATGAAGTGTTTTTGAGAGGCCTGAGGACACAAGTGGGCCACCCAGAGGACTCAGTGAGGACACTGGTCGCCTTCTAGAGAAGGGGCTATGAGAGACCAGGGCACCCTCTTTGAACCTCTATTCACCATAGACTGCAATGTCACCCATCAACACAATCTCTCTGGGAAAGGTTATGCATGCTATGCTTTCTGCATCCACTTGTCATTCGTCACCAACAGTTGTCAGTGCTATTTGGCCTTAGGCAGAACTCTGCTTGTCCTGCATGCTGCCTTCTGATGCTAAATCTAATTTTTAAATGTATTTTTATTTTAGAGTATTTTGCCTGTATGTATGTATGTATGTATGTGCACCACATGTGTGCAGTGCCCTTGGAGGCCAGAAGAGGGCATCAGATCCTGTGGAACTGAGTTACAGATGGTTATTAGGTGCATGGTACTGAGCTGAACCTCTATCCTCTGCAGGAGCTGAAAGTGCTCCTGAGAGCTGAGCCATCTCTCCATGGAATCCAAATTTTAGTATTTGTTTCTCCTCTACAACACTATGAGCTCTTTAGAGAAGCTGCCTGTGTGCACATGCATGCTTTTGACGTCTGCTGCCCCTGTTCGGACACATTGCTTGGTTCATACTATGGCCACTCACTGATGTTTTCTCATTATGTCACAAATAGAAGCGTAGGAATATGGGGACACTAGACTTGCCTAGCACTACACATGAATTGTCTTCTCTATCACCAACTTTCATTGTGAATCAAAATGATATTTCTTCCCTTTAGTATTGTGCTAAACGGTAAGCTCCCTGAAGGCAGAGAATGGAGTTCCCAGTCTGTCCCCTGTCTAGAGCATCATTGCCATCACCATCACCATCACCATCACTAATGTTTATTGATCACTTGTTGTGTGCTAGGCCTTTGGTTGTTTCATTACTCCCATGGCAATCAAGTTAATTCTCACTGCCTATGAGGTAGGTAAATTATGTGAAATTTACAGAACAGGAAATCCACAAGATAGGCTAGTAGAGTCTATGTCACATGATCAGAAACAAGGGAGTCAGGCAGACTGGGCAACTATCTAACTCTGTTTTCTCTTAGACAGAGATCCTGAGGTTGACTCGGCTACTAATACTGAAACTCAGAAATGCTGAGCTGCATTCTAAGGTGTGACCTTAGATGTATATTCAAGTTATACCCTGAGACCTGCTGCAAACGTGTCCTGCTACTGACAGAGAATGGAGCAGGATGCTGAATGCTGAATGCTTAAAACTGTGCCTAATCCACACAGTGGAACTGTGTGGACGGGTGATAATTTTGAATGGGAGCTCAAGGGGATACTATGGTCTTCCGTGACCATGGAGGGGGTGACTAGTGTCCGTAACTGGGCTGTTTGAGGGGATCTAGAGCTCTGCATCATCAGAGCTGGGTGCCTGCAGGCAATGGAAGAGAGAGAAGGAGGCCATGGGAGGGAGGCTCAAGAGTACTCTCAGCTCAGGTAAAGTCTGTTCTTGGGCAACAGGCACTAACAGTGAGATGGTCACAGAGAAGGGCGGAGACCTGAGCAACTGTCATGTCAGGAATCCACACTGGGACCAGAAGCATTTGTGACAACATAGATGAACCTAAAGCTTTGGGCTAAATGAAATGAGAAGGTCACAGGACAGATTCAGTGAGATCTTCCCCACAGAGTCTTGAACAAGCAGAGAGGAGAAAGGTGATTCTCAGGGATTCAGATGTTCTGAGCTAGGACACAAGCTGCCGGTTACATGAAGTCCAAGCTTTATGCGTGCTTCCAAGGCTTATAGTCACCACTGGAATGATTTGGAAAAGATTGGTATAGCATGGATGGCATAAATTTGTATGTTATATATATGTATATATACATATGTATATATGTACACATTTGTACATCATATATACAAATAAAATGCACATATTTAGTCAATATATGCACATATATTTGTATATATACATATGTATATGTACGTACATAAGCATATATACATAAACACACATATACATGTATATATGTACATATATACATATAAATGCATATACATGTACATATACATATATATCTTATAGATCTATAGAAATACATATACATAAAGATATACATATATAAACATATATACACATATACATATAATGTAATATACATATCTATAATATAGAGATAGAGATATACATATACATAGACATCTACATCTACATATACATCTATAATATAGAGATAGAGATATACAGATACAGATACATATACATAACAAATATGTACAATATACGTATATATATGTCCATATATATGTTTTATAATTTTTGAGTTTTATATATTTGAGAATGTCCTTGCTCTGGGAATGCTGCAGTGAATGGCTCTTCAGCAGTTATCCGCAGCTTGTAATACTTTTGCATGGCACCAGTTCAGCATTTTTTTGGGATGCCTCACAATAAAGATCCGATAGTTGTTTTCTAAATGAAAAAGGAAACAGTGCAAATTAGAATTTTGATTTGTTAAAAAAGAAATTCAAACGTTCGATTCCTCCTGAGCATCTGCAGTGAAGCAGACCCATTCATCACGAAGGCCAAAAGATCTTGGAAACTTTTGTTAGTGGCTCATTTAGGACTCGATGGAGCATCATGTAACTCAGTGAGTCTTAGACTGCTAATGGCTGCTTATATAATTCAAAACACTTGGGTGTGCAGATGATTTTAAAAACATTAATGGAAAAATTTGGAAGTAGTGCTGGCAATATTTAATTTTAATTAATCATGCAACTCCTTGAATTATAATGAAAAGATAGACTTTCTTTTTTCTTTTAATTATTCACATATGCTAACTGGTTAACTGCCCGAATTAATGGGTTCACCATGAGATTTGTATATGTGCGTTTATCTCATTAAAGCATGCCCAAACTCTCACTCCGCCTTCCTATGTGTTTACTTCTCTCTGACCTGCAAGCCCCTCTCAGGTCCAAACAGTCTTTTAACTTTGCAGTCCCCTCCTCTAGTATATGAGAAAAAACATCATCTTTTGTGTTTCCCAGATTTCTATTAACATAATGATCCCCAGTTCTATGTATTTTCCAATAAATGAAATAATTCCATTCTCTTTGTTTTTGAGACTGGGTCTTCTGATACATCTTAGGCTGGCCTTGAACTCACGCCTCAGTTTCCCAAGAACTGGTATAACCGGTAGCAGACCACACCCATTCTTCCCAACTAGCACCACTCTGTTACGTATGTAGACTGTACCTTCCTTCTTTTTCCTTTTTAAATTTTAATTTATGTGTATGGGCGTTTTGCCTGCATGAATGTCTGTGTATCACATGTGTGTCTGTTACCCACAGAGGCCAGAGAGGGTGTCAGATGGGTGTTAGCTGCTGGGAATCAAATCTGAGTCCTCTGGAAGAGCATCCAAGGCTCTTAACCTTGGATGATCATTCCTCCCTCCCTCCCTCCCTCCCTCCCTCCCTCCCTCCCTCCCTCCCTCCTGGTAGTTTTGCTTTCTATGCTGTCTTTGATTCAGTCGTGCTGTTTTGCTGAGGCTGGCCTGCAATTCATTACATAGTCAATACTACCTCTGAACTTACACTATTCCTCCCCCAACCCCCATCTTTGTCATCCGTCTATTTAAGTGCACCCGGTTGATCCCATAACCTGGTTACCATAGTGAGTGTGGCAACAGCCACCAGTGTGCAGGAGCCCTTGTCACATGCTCACTCACTTTTAGTCCTTCTTCATGTATCTACTTAGAAGTAGCCTAGCCCTGGTCACGTGGAGGTCATGTTGTTTGATGGGGAAGTTCCACGTTGCTTTGCACAGTGGCTGCACTTACGTTCTCATTAGCAGTGTACAAAGCATAGAAGTTCTTCTACCCCACATCTCCACTAGCTTTTCATTATTTTTGTTCAAAATAGCCATTTCTAGCCAGGGCGAGATGAGATTTTAA
Organism: Rhynchomys soricoides; assembly: GCA_019843965.1. Taxonomy (NCBI): domain Eukaryota; kingdom Metazoa; phylum Chordata; class Mammalia; order Rodentia; family Muridae; genus Rhynchomys; species Rhynchomys soricoides. The sequence goes on along the minus strand of JADRCH010000182.1, from coordinate 1,880,191 downwards.
TGTTTTGATTTTCATTTTCCTAATCACCAATGATATTGAGAATCACTTTAAATATTTATTGGGCACCCCTACTTCTTGAAAGATAAGAGAGGATGTGCACACTCTGTGTATGAAGTTGTGAGAGGGTAAATGCATTTTTAAGAGATAAGCTTTCTGAAAGAGAGTTCTAGAAGTGCCCAGTGTTCAGCCTGAGTGGTCACTCTCTAACCACCACATTGTGTGTCTTACATGAAATATTTGCCAATTAAGCTGTTTTCTTCTCTGTTTCATGGTTTGGGGGTTGAATCCTGGCCTCTTGTCTACTGTGAGCTAAACTACATTCATAGCCTCCTAGTTAATTAAGTATCCTGTTTTAATTTTTAATAGGAAGAATATACAGGCTTTATTGTGTTATCTGGTAACTCGGTTTCCATGTCGACGTCCTCCAGCTTAGATGGATAGTATTGAGAGGTGGGTGCCTGGGCATCCACCCAGTTCTGGACAGACAGAAGATGTTCTCTGGAGACCTACCCTGATCAACGCTGGGGAAGTATTCAACTCTGGTGGAGAAATCACTCAAGATGCCCTGTGTTTCCAGCAGCAGTCCTTGGGCTGTGTTTTAGGTTAACCAGTCTTACTGTTTTCCACAATGAGAAACCCAGATGCCTGCAACTTTTTCAGGCTTCCTGGGCACTAGGGTGTGTATCCCGCCAGGGTAGCTGACGTACCACACCGACCAACAAAAGGCCAGAATCCTGGTACTGTGCATACTAAGCTGTAAACTCTCAGCACATGGAGTCACACATGAATGTCTCCCACTTCTTCCCACCCTAGAGGGACAGAGATGGTGCCTTCCGTGGCTGTCCTTGCTGCTGGGCAACCTCCTCCCCCTCCCTCCTTTCATAGTCTCTGCAGTGTATTATTGTTGGCTGATGGGAATAAGGTTGAACATCTGCCAAACATCTGCTCATGTCTCCTGAATGTGCTTCCAAACAGACGGGCAGGAAGCAACACCACCCTTACACTGAGCTGCCAGGGTCCATAGCTTGCCTGGCTTGCTTGGGGGCTGTAAGGATGGGGAGGAAGAGGTTCAGATCTGGTCTCTTTTGTGGGAGGATGAGAGAGAGAGAAAGAGAGAGGCAGAAGAGGCCCCTGGGTTCTGCATCCTTACATGCTTCCTTGGCTTCTTCTGGAAGGGCAGTGTTATAGGCTATGGTCACCAACAGAAAAGAATGGCTGATTGTAATGTCCTCAGATAGGGGAAGCTAGAGGCTTCCTGGGACATGTAAAAAAAAGGAGAAAGGGACCCTGACCCCTTCCATAGAAGGTGATCTGAAGCAGGAAGAAAGGAGTTTTTCAAAAAAGTATCTTACTAAGAAGGAGATGCTGAGGGTAGCTGCAACCCAGTCTTACTGTGAATTCTGAGGGGCAGGATGTACCAGACTATGGAGAGTCTGCTGCTCCAAGTCCCACTTGTAGGGCTGCTCTTGGGATATCAACGCCTGGTTTTTATTCCTTGTTACATGGCTGGATGAAGAGAAAGTCATCAGGGAGGGTGGGGTCTCAGGAGCTTTCAAGAGGAAACCACAGTGGGCATCAGTAGGGCATGGGCAATCCTCTCTCTCTCTCTCTCTCTCTCTCTCTCTCTCTCTCTCTCTCTCTCATGTTGTCTACTATACCTTTTAATGCCTCTTCATCTCATCTTCTTTAGCCTGGTGTGGAACAAGGAGGCAAAGAATTTCTAAGAGGTTATCTCCTCAGTAAAGTGATGGTTGAGGGGCTGGAAGATGACTCAGAGGTTAAGAGTACTGGCTGCTCTTCCAGAGGTCCTGAGTTCAATCCCCAGCAGCCACATGGTGGCTCATATCCATCTATGATGTGATCTAATACCCTCTTCTGGCATGTAGATGTACATGCAGATAGGCCACTCATATACACAAATAAATAAATAAATAAATAAATAAATAAATAAATCTTTTTTAAAAAAGTGACTGTTGACTATTTTATCCTCCTAAGCACTTTAACATAGGCTCAATCTAGCAACTAAAATATAGTGTTTAAGCTGGCATTGCAGCTCTCAGGTAGCTGGAGCTCTCAGGAGCTCTGTCTCTGATATATAAGATGCTGTCTCAATAGTTTTTTTTCCATGTAGTAATCAAATTCTAAACATGGTGCTGAGTTTGAGCTTTGGTTTCAGCACTGGCTGTATCATTTCCTGCATCTCATCTGCTCAGTTTCTGATGCTTAAGAGTTGAAGTTTGCAGGAAGGAGAAGAGATTAGGATGCCTGGTAAATTCTCTGATGATAGCATTTAACAGAGAAGACCCAGTTTCTGTGTTCTCTGGTCTGGGCAAAGGGCCAAGCTGACTATTTTGAGTGTTTGGGGTGGGTTGCATAGGGGCACCTTCTCTATGGACTTAATGTAGGGGTTTGCTGTCAAAAGAGACTGAATGTCATGCTCAGCGTTTTACTCACTCATCTTCTTCTAGCCTGTGCTGCTGTGCTCTGCCAACCCAGGATTGTCTATCTGCCTGAGGCTACTGCCTTGGCTCCAGATGAGCTCACAATATGGCTTTGCCTATTTGGTCAGTAGGAAATAGTCAAGGATTCGTTGAGCCCCCAAGTTACCAACGTACCTAATGCATCACTTCCTTTACTTCCCTGCCCCCTTCCTTCTTTTTTGGCCATCAAAATGGCAACTCAACAGTCCTTTCTCTCTTTAGTCTTTCCAGGTGGAAGTGAGCAAAAGCCCTGGGTTTCCTCACATAAGAAGCAAGACAAGAGGAGAGGGTGTGCCAATTACTACTTCTAAGTGCTTCTTTAGAGTATCTTTCATGTAGTTTGAGGTAGAGGGACATACCTTACTCTTTCCTTATGAAGGTGGCATGGGGACATAGACAGCCACCACCAATGCTCTCTAGAAACCTCAGCTCACCTCTAATTGCTGACTTTTGTAAACCCAATTAACAGCAGCGAGAATTATTTTTGGCCACTTCCTTCCAAATGTTTCTGAGTAGGCCATTATGGACAGGTACTAATTTACATGATCCCAGAATGCCTTGCTTGTTGTTATACTACCTGACATGTCTGAGGCACACAGGGCTGTAGCAGCTCCTCTCTTCTCTCAGTTTTTGTTGAATCAGAGAATCTATTCATGAGGCTTAGTCCAAGGTCCTCACATTACCAGGAGCAGCCCTGCAAGGTATTGTTAAATACTTTCCTACAGTTCCCTGCTTGACCTTGCCGCTCATTGACTCTCAGTGGTGTTAGGGCTGCCTTCAAGGATCGGCCACACTATCCTTGTAGCAAGGGTCTCCTCTAGGAAGCTCTCAGTCAAACCTTCTTCTTTGATAAGCTGGAACATTCCAAGGAATGGAGAGCAGCCCACTTTGGGAAACTGGTGGGGGCTGTTCCTAACCTTACCTGAGCTGGGGTTTACTTTAACTGGGCTGCTGCCAGACTGCACAGGCAGGATCCTGCTGACGCTGTGTTTAATAGGTGAATCCAGCTTGGACATCAAGGTCAATGTATTGTGATAGTCTTTTCCTCCTTGTACCTTATGCCTCTGCCTCTGAAACCAAAGGTTTTTTATTTCTTCTTTAGTTCATGGACTGCATTGTGAAATTGACTATCTAGACTTGTCTTTTTGACAAGCTAGGGAAGAGTAGTCTAAGAAAATCAGCAGAGAAATCATTTTCTTTGAGTAATCTAGCCCACAGGGCTGTTTTTGTTCCTCCTGGCAGTGTTAGACCCAGGCAGTCTAGGAAAAGAATAGAAGCAGAAATACAAAGGAGAAAGGCACACCATTCTATTTTTTAAAAAGTTACTATATCCAAATGTTGCAATGAGCAAAAGGAGATGCAAGAGAGGGGCTGGGGAGGAGCCTCAGATGTTGGTGAAACTGGTAAGTTTCAGAGTGGACACACACACACACACACACACACACACACACACACACACAGGATCTAGAAGGTCGATCCACTTAGAGAGTGTACATTGCAGAGGGTCAAGTACATACGTGCAGAGGTTTGTGGGTCCTTAAACTATATTCTCAGCAGAGAATGTGAAATGAATGTGAAAGATATGTGGAAGCATATCTTTCATTTATGTTTACCTATTTTCTTTTTACCATCTTACTTGTATGTAAAGCAGTTTGTTCATACTCTCACATTGTCAACTGAGTTAGTTACCTGCTGACTCAATGCTTGCACTGTTCAGATAATAAAAAAAGGGGGGGGGAGATAAATGGTCCCTGTGGAAAACTGAGGGAAATGAGGTAAGCCTTGCCAATTTTCAGCGCTTTAGTATATTCGATAGGCCACAGCTAGCCACTGCCACACTCAGGTCAGACTTTATGTGACTATGCAGTGTTTTGTGTTAAGCCACTTAATGCTGGGATTAATTTGTGACTGTTGGTTTATGATCCCCAAACTCACATAGAGTTTTTAAATTAACTTAAAAAAATTAATTGTGTGTGTGTGTGTTTGTGCGCGCGCGCGCGCGTGCGCATATCTGAGTGACAGCTTGTACTTGTGAGTGTAGTGTTCTTGGAGGCAAAGAGAGGGAGTTGATCCCCTGCAGCTGGAGTTACAGATGTGAGCTACTCAGTGTGGGTTCTGGGAACTGAACTTGAGCCCTCTGTAAGAGCAACAAGTCTCTTCGTTCTGGAACGACCTCTCTAGCCCCTCACATTGAAATTTTATTCCTAGGGTAGTAGTGTTGAGTGGCGATGGAACCTTTAAGTGGCATCTGGGTCAATAAAGTCACTCTCACAAAACTGATACTTTTTTAAAAGATTTATTAATTATGTGTAAGTATACTGTAGCTGTCTTCAGACACTTTTTTTTCTTGCTCTGACCCCGCTCTCTCCGGTCCCTACTCGTTCTGGCCCCGCTCACTGTAGCTGTCTTCAGACACCCCAGACAAGGGCATCACATCTCATTACAGATGGTTGTGAGCAATCATGTGGTTGCTGGGATTTGAACTCATGACTTTCGGAAGAGCAGTTGGCACTCGTAACTGCTGAGCCATCTCTCCAGCCTCAGAACTGACATTTTTAATAGATATCTTTCATGTATGTTTACCTATTTTTCTTTACCATCTTACTTGTATGTAAAGCAGTTTGTTCACACTCTCACATCCCCTGCCCATGACCACTGAACAGAGTTTAATTGCATGAGCCTGAGTGGTATTTTTACTGGAGGATGGCCCATCACCACTAGCTATGCCCTGGTATAATTATTGACAATTTCTTTCTTTCTGATGAGGACTTTCATTGAGAAGGTGGAAACACAAAGTGGAGACAACTTGGTTCCCTGAGTCACCAAGTCAGTCCTCTTGGAAGGATTGACTAATATAATAAACATCACATATATGTTATAATTAAAAAGACCAGCTTCTACTTATATACTATTACCTATATTAAATAATACAGTTTCATACTTCTATTACAAATATTTTGCCACATTATGTAAAATAATCAGAGAAGAAGCTAATTTTAATGGTTTTATAATATTCTGTTGGATTGACTCACTGCTGGTGTTCCATGCTTTGGAAGGCTTTGTGGGAAAGACAAGCTCACTCACCCCTCCTGGGAAGAAAACAGCATATTTTATTAATTTCTGAAGTATATCATGATATCTTGTTTCTCCCCTTTGATTCAGTTCTGTATTAGAAGATTTATCCTTAGGATGTAATAAACAAAAAATTGCCAGAAAAACTTTCTTTATAATATTAAAATTGGATGTAACACACATGACAGATGAGTCAGATAAATGACAATGGGTTTTCAGGCATTGCCTGTTTGTTGATGTGGCTCATTTAGCATCGGTGTCTGGAATCCAAGGATGAGAACGTGGCTGGGAGAGTGATTCCTCGTTTTCCTGATGACTGACTGCCTCTGAGTTTGGATGAGAGTGGCCAAGGTTTCTCTCCTCCTAATTTCTTTGGCAGTCTATGACTCTGGCTGCAAAGAGTGTTCAGATGGCCTCCTGGACACCAAACAGCTAGAGACCAGCATTTGGTTACATAAAGAGCGAATGAATCAGGAACACATGGATTATATTTCCGTTCAAATACACAGGGATTTTGGATGATGGGAAATGGACTCTGGGCTGTACAAATTAGCACTAGGTTGGGGACATGGGTGAAGTCACTGAACAGATATATCTATTTATTATGTCCTCTGTGCACCCCAAAACATTTCTCCTTAGAACCTTTGAAACAAAAGCCATTTAATTCAACAGGCTGTTGAAAGCTAATTTTCCTGCCAAAGCAGTTGGGAGGCCAAACGCAATCGCCAAAGGTTCTTGAAGCTTATTTTTATTTTTTTTGTCTCAAAGCCCATGAAGACTTAACATGCACAATAGACTCTCCCCTTTTCTTGGCTTCTGTATTGGAGCTTTTGATTTTTCTCTTTTTTTCTTTGTTTTGAGGCAGAGTCTTGTGTAGCCCAGGATTACTTATAACTCGCCATATAACTGAGGCTGATCCTTCAGAACTCATGGTCCTCCTGTCTCCCCCTCAAAGCTCTGGGATTACAGGTGTCAATCACCACACTTTCTCCTCTGCCAGATACAATATTGCCTCTTTAATTGCTGTCCCTTGAATGTTGGGGTTTCTAAGGCCCATTATTACCCCTATGTTATTATATATAATATAACATATATTGATTTTGGGGGAGGGCAGGGTCCCTCTGTCATGTAGCTCTGGATGTCCTAGAACTCACTGTGTAGACCAAGCTAGCCTCAAACTCCTTGAACTCACAGGGATCCACCTACCTCTGCCTCCTGATTAAAGGCATATGCCCATTAAAGGCAAAGACCATGCCCAGTGTCTCTGACAGATGATGCTAAATTTCTAGCCTTATCTCAGGTCTCTTTCCTGATGTCCAGTTCCTGTATCTGTATATACAGTGGACATCTCTACTCTCCACAGTCTACAGATGTTCTGAATTCCATTTGTCCAAATGGAAATAACCATGGTGCTCTTCCAGGTATTCTCCCTACCACGAGGATCACAGTAATCAGAACCATCAGTCAACCACTCAGTCATGACACTATATTAGCTCAGAAACAATTGAGTTCTTACTGTATGACAGACACTATGTTGTGTAAAGAGACATAAGGACTCGGATCTCTGTCTTGCTCTCAATGTCTTTCCAATCCAGAGAAGATGGACATATATATGAATGGGAGAAACAGCATCAGGAATATACAGAGTCTTATAGGGCATGGGAAAGGGACATGATCACACTGGTAGTGGTGACAATGAAAGGGGGCTTCATGGCACTGAGCCCTGAGCTGACAGTCAGAGCACGGGTGAGACAAAGTAGAGGAGGAGGCAGCTAATAGAAGTGTGAAGAAGGGAGGGCAAGATGCTGGGAATAATGAGTCCAGAGCCAACATGGCAGGAGCCTAGTGTTGAGACAGGTGGACATCAGCTTGGATACACATTAGAACAGAGACCAGATAAAGAAGGCTGACAATTGTACAGATGTACTTATTAGAGACTGATCACTCTCACCATACCTTCTTTGCTAACCCTGCCTACCCCACCTTCTCTACAAATCTTTTTCATATGCTCATGTTTGTTAGTTTAGTTTTGGACCCACTGAGTTTAACCAGGGCTTGTTTATGTGAGCTGGATTTGGGCTATCTGTTGTAGCCTGGTGGGCTAAGCAATAGATATAGATGGATGACAATGGCTCCCCCTTTCCTAGAATCTATCGATAGCTAATTGCTCATCAGTAAGTGGCCTGGAAGCTTCTACCCCTCTCATGGTTGATTGTTGACAGGGTCATCCCCAGTGTTAAGTAACTGAAATCAATGTAAGTTAATGGTCTTATGAGCAGAGAGGATGCCCTTTTGCTATCTTTCATCCATCTTCTGGCTCTGACATGCTTCCTGCCCCCTTCTGTGCAATGTTCCCCAAGTCTTAGAGAGGAGGATGTAATATCTTATTTGGAGCTGAGTCCTTAATTATCACTTATTCTCACTATCTTGGGCAGCCAAGATCAACTGAATCCACTGCTATTCACTGAAAAAGAGATTTCTCTAAGGCTGAGAATAGCTTTTGAATATAGGTATGAGCATCAAGATTTAGAAGATAGTTTGATGCTGTGCCAGTTTAGTCAAACAACAGTGGTAAGTTCCACACTTGGGCCCATAGCCTCCCTCGATATTGGTTATTAACTAGGATGACAGTACCAGTCATGGGTTTCCTCCTGTGGAGCAGGCCTCAAATTCAGGCATAGGAGAGTTGGTCATGACACTTTTTACAGGTGGGCCAGTCATGGCAGGCTGGTTTTTTGGTTTGTAAGGTTCATAGCTGGGTAACACCATTGATACCTTTTCTATCTTAGCAGCCCAGAGAACACCTTCTAGCACTTTGAAAGCTACCTAACAGGAAGTTTCCTGCTCAGTTCTAGCTTGCTTTCTCTATATCTTACATCTGAGCTGTGTGGCATCTTCAGGGTATATAACTATACCTTCTTGTTCTAAAGAGCTACCCAGAAAACTGACAAACCTCACGTTGTCTTGGGCACCTTTGGGGTCTTCCTGACCAACTCCTGTGGAGGTGATCCACTTCTAGGACTGGGGATTTTGCTGAGTAACCCACTGGGTCTGTATCTAACCACACTGGGTGACTCCCTTCACTCTCACAGCTGCCTCTTTTTACTTGGATTATAAAGAGTAAAGTTCTAAGTGGCTTTTGTCATACATTTTGGATAACTGTCTCCCAACACCCTCATCTCTCCAACCCCTCCACTTCCCACCTTAAATGTTCTCACTCCCAGTTTCCCCTTCTTATCCATGTTCTGCCATCCCTTCTCCTGTAAGGCAGCCCTCACCCCTGAGCTCTCCTTTCTAATTCCCCATGTCTCACCCACGGCACTCCACATTAAGCAAACACAACAAATGAGACAGAGCTAGGATTCACACATGAGAGACAACATGTAGCGATCATCTTTCCCGGCCATAGTTACTTCATTCAGTACAAGTTTTTCCAGTTTTATCTGTTAGGTTGAGTATTCTGCAGTTTCATTTTTCTTCATAGCTGAATACAATTCACTTGTATATGTACACCACACTTTCATTATCCATTTATCATCTGGTGGACATCTATTCTGCTTTTATTTCCTAAAAAAATGTGAATAGAGCAATGAGGAACATGGGTATGCTGGAATTTTTGTAGCACAATCCACAGTCCTTTGGTGCATATATGTTTGTAATTGTAGTATCTTCTTGATGGTTGTTCCCTTAATGAGCATGAAGCAACCATCCTTGTGTCTTCTGACTAGTTTAGATTGAAGTCTCTTTTGTCTGATATTAGAATAGAGATGCTTTTGTAGTTCTATTTGCTTGGAGTACCTTTTTCCACCCTTTTACTCTAAGGTGATATCTACCATTGTTAAGGTGTGCTTCTTACAGGCAGCAAAAATTTGCATCTTATTTTATAATTCAGTCTGCTAAATCGTTCTTTTTACTAAAGAACAAGCACCATTAATATTCAGAGTTACCAAAAGATGTATATTAGTTTACATCAATTTGGTGATTTTGTGGTATTTCCTTACATTTCTTTGGATTAATTTTCCTGGTGTTGTTTCATTTTTTTCTATGCACTTTTGCATGTATTTACCCCACCCTTCAGTGTGAAGTAATCTTTCCAAGATCCTCTTTAGACCTAAATTATTGTCCTATATTTATTTAGTCTACTTTTATCATGGGATGCTTTGATTTCTCTTTTAATTATAATAGATAGTTTTGCTGGGTATAAAAGTCTGGTTTGGCAGTTGTGATCTTTTAGAACTTGGAATACATCTTTCCAAGCTTTTGGGACATTAAAAGTTCCTATTGAAAAACCAGCTGTTATTCTGATAGGTCTGCCTGTATTTATCCCCCTCTCCTGTAACTTTTAGTACTTTTTATTTAGTTTATATTTTTACTGTTTTAACTATCATATGTTATATGGAACATTTTTTCCTCTTTCTAGTCGTGTCGATTTTGTGTTGTGTGGGCCTCTTCTACCTGAAAGGGCATCTCTTTCTCTATGTTTGGAAATTTTCTGTGATTTTATTGGCAGTATTAGTGATGCCTTTGTCCAGTAATTCTCCATTTTTCAATGATCATAACGGATTTGTTTTTTTAAGGTGTCATCAAGTTTTCATTGAATGATCCAGTTTCTCTACTTTGTCTTCCATCCCTCTGTTTTTTAACATGGTTCATTTTGTTGGTGAAGCTTTCCACTGAGCTTTTGATTAGGATAATTACGATTTTATTTCCTGTTTCATTTTATTTTGAATTTTCTTTAGTGATTCTATCTCTTTATTGAATCCAACTTTTATATTCTACATTGTCTTCATTTCTTTCATCCATTTGTGTTTTCTTGGACTTGAATTATTTTATCTCTGTTCTCTTTAAGTTCACTCAGGTATTTAGTTATGTCATCTTTGGATGCTTTAAGCTCATTGAAAACATTTGTTATTGTTCATTTGAATTCAGACTCTTGAATTTTATCTAAATTGTTTCCTTAGGGAACATTACTGAGGGATTGGTGATTGAGAGAGGAGACATATTGTTTTGGTTATCATATTTGTATTTTTACAATGGGAACCCAAGTATGCGGATTATGCATACTGGTTGTCTTCTTGTATGGAATTTTAGCCTACCAAACTATTCCTAGTGAAGGGATGACAGACTGGGTAGCTTGAGGGAAGCCTCAGTGGCATAAAACCAAGGCTAAGAGGCAGGGGACATAGTGAGGGTAAGACTCTTACTTGGGCCAAGGCCAGAGGGACTGAATAGAGTGACTTTGGTGTACTGAACCCAGGGCATTACGGTACAAGTGTCCAGGACAAGTTCTAGGGCTGGAGGGACTTATGGGACCAGAGGATGCATGGCCCAGGACAAGGGTCTGGGACAGAGGCAGCGGCAGGGGCAGGATTGGTTTCCAAACTAGGGTCAGAAGGATCCCATGGCAGCTATTGTACATGGAACTAGAGGCGAAATTCTCCAGGCTTGGTTTTTATTGAATTATGTATGTGGACTTTCAGAGTAGTAAGCTAAAATATACAGGCCCAATTTCTATGGCTATTGTAGAAACAGAACCTGAGGAAGGTTAGAGGGACAGAAGGTAGAGAAGGTAAGAGATTCTTAGGATTAACCTGGATTCATAGTGCAAGAACCTTAAGTCGAATGTAGTATAGGAATAAAGAGAAGTTAGTATCTAAAACATCTGACTTAGTCAAGGCTTGAGTAGCACATTGAGACAATTAAGAGGAGTTGGGGCAGTTTGGAAATATTGACTTGGGTGTTGGGACTATGAATGATGCTAAGAGAAAAATCCCAGAATGACTCAGGAACAGTATCCACGTATCAGATCGCAGTCTCTTGGACCCACTGTGTGTTTCACACACACTGGTTCCTGTACACTCACTTATCCTTAGCACCTAGCAGCTCACTCAAAGACCATTAGAATGAACTCATTCATGTGGAGTTTCTCGGATCTAATGGGTTTCTACAGATTCCATAGCGGAGCTTCTTATCTAAGCTCCTGTATTGTCCCTTGCTCTCTCTGTGTAAAAGCTTTCAAAGACAGCGCCCCATGCCGCTTAGTTGCTATTTGGCAATACAAGTGCATCTTTTGAATAAATGAAGGTAGTTAGATTATTTTTTTGTGTGTGTGTGTGATGGAATTTAAATCCAATATACCTGCTTATTAAGGTCAACATGAAAAGTACCAGAGATTCTGTAGTATGAGTTGCTACCAGTGTGGGCTCAGGGAGATGAGGGATCAGAGAAATGTGCAGAATAGTCTGTGACCTGGAAGTGGTATGAGAATTTCCCTGGGGTTAGGTGGGTGGGAAGGTTCATCTCTGTGGGTGAAAGGCTAGTACTTTGGAGTCGCAGCATACAGACAATGGTGCATGTCTCTTAGGCACCAGCATGGAAAAGTGGGTGGCGGAATAGTAGTGGAAGAGGAAAAGCAAGGTGGAAGCAGAAGATCACAGAGGGGAAAGCTTTGTCCTGGGGCTTCAGGGATGCATTCCCCCTGCATAGTCACAGGGCAGGATGAGGGCCAGCTATAACAGAAGATTCAAGGGCAGAGGGAGAGGAAGGTAGGGGCAAGCCAGTGGAAAAAGGAAAGGTTTTAGAGAAAATGTTAGAGAATAGGGGTGTGTGCTTTGTAGACAGGAGAAACACAGAGACAGGAACCCAGGGGAGGGCCAAGCCTGCTCAAGAACTGTGTCTGCTCATTATCACAGACACACGGGGACAGAGACCCAGTTTTGGACGAAGCCTATGGTAAGGCTGATGCCAAGGTTGCTCTAGGTCCTCAGAGCCACAATGGTGATTTCTCATGGCTCTGGAGGCTGCATAAAAGAATGGAAATGTTGCTGGTGCAGTTCATCCTCTGTCCTGGTGGGAGTGGCAATGCTTTAATGCCATCTTCTCCATGAGGTCCAGTCTGTGTTTTCATGCCTGACCTTAAAGTTATGCAAGTCACCCACTCCCTTGACTCTGGGACCTCCCTTGAGACCTGATTATTAAGTCTCTGGAGCCTTTATCTATATTTTTGACCAACCCAGAAGGACCATGGGTCTCTTTCTGGCTGGCAATCTTCCATGTACATCCAGTTCTCCTGGAGAGGTGGGATTCAGACAATAGGTTTTTGTCCCTGGACTCCTCATTCTATGGATGTCTCCACCCCAACATTCTAGCCATGTTTCTGCCTCCCCCAGCTTTCCCTAGTTGAGCCTACAGATTCAAATCTCAGACCAGGCTGATATCAGGTTGGAAGAACAAGACTACTCTAAGGTCCAAACAGTGGATGATTATTCTTTAACCCTTCAAGGAGAGAATAAAGCCATGATGTTTTAGGATAAGCTCTTCACTTTGGTTCTGGTTCTTAAGTTGTTTCTGGATTTCTTTTGATACTCTTTAGCTCCCCAGTTGTTTAATAGATTTCTATCTGAGTTTGTATGATGTCACCTCCCTGATATATGTGTTCTCTCTCTCTCTCTCTCTCTCTCTCTCTCTCTCTATATATATATATATATATATATATATATATATATATATGCAGGCCTGTGGGTATATGTATATATAGGGGTGTGCGCACGTGTGTGTGTGTGTGTGTTCCAGTCTATAATATCTTGTCCATCATCATCTATGGTGAGTGACAACTTCTGTCTTAAATTGAAAGGGTCAGAGTAAAGTCAGCACACTTCATCCCTGAAGAAAGAAGACAAGCTGTTATGTAGGAAGGAGAGCCAGAGATCCTGCAGTGTGGGAGTCTCCAGTAATGGTCCAGATAGTGGTCAGTCTCATTGCAAAGAAATTGGAGAGAACAAGCAAGGATGGACTAAGAGGAGAGGGAGTGTGGGGAGGGAACAGGGGCAGGGAGACAAGTAGCCTTACACTGATCAACACCCTCTGTGGTGTTCTAGTTTTACCAAGAGCTGACTTGGGTCAGATCCATGAGGATAGAAGAGGGTGCTATATGGATGTCCAGCTGGGACACTGAAGCATCATGTCTAGCCTAGGAAATGTGCCAAGAATCCATAATGAACTGACTTCTTGACGATTGGGCAAATTTCTCACAGTGATCCATGCTTGCTCTTGAGAATTCATACCCAATTCACAGAGTATTTTGGAATTTTGTGTGTTGGCCATGGATAAATAATGATGAATATGAATTTGTGTGCATGCACGTATGTACACGCAATGCAAAACATACATAATAAAACATACTTGCAGGAAAACAAGAATGGAATGAGACACTGTGCCTTTGAGTCTTCAGAAATAGTTTATAAGTTAAAAATATAAAACACAACACTTGAAAGGTAAATTAAGTCAGTTGGAACCATTTCTGCAGCTTGCTGGAAAGTACACTGTCTGGGACCCCTGAGGACAAGGCAGCCCCTGGCCTAAGTGTCTTTGGCTTATGTTGCTTGTGTTTATGGACAGGATAGTATAACTAATTACTCCTTAGCCACCAGTGGGGACTGAGTTGGATTTGGTAATAGAGGAGAGGTGGGCAGTTGTCTTTAGGACTCTAATTGTTTCTGTGACTCTTTGTCTTAGCAAGTCATTTCTCCTCTAGGCCTCAGCATTGCCATCCTTATATTGATAAGGCCATTATAGATTGAATGTCATTGTAGGTGCTCAACAGAATTTTGGGGCTTGCTAAGTTAGGGGTGAAGACGGCAGACTGATTCCTGCTGTTCATCCAACCAGAGCAATTTCACTTTGGCACATCTCAGCTTTTGCTTCCTTTGTATGGTGAGCTTTGAGAGAAGAGGTTGGTTCTCTTAAGGCACATAGCTTAGATCCTCCAGAAATGATGGTCACTGTGGACCAGCCTAGATTGGTACCAAAGATTGTTGAAATCTCACCTGGAGACAGACATGGTGGGACTTTAGGAGTTTGTACCTTTGGGCTTGTTTTGTATATATACCTGGAGTAAGCTCTGCTTCTGTCATTTCTTAGTTCTGTGGCTCCAGAGTAATTCTCTAACCCCTCCAAGCATCTGTTTCTACAGTTTTAACAGGAGAAACTGTGAGGTTTAATAATATGACCTAGGCTGTGGCATTCTTTATGCTCTGTGAAAGGTGACCACTGGCTGACAGCTGAGTAAGTTTTGAGGTTTCTAAGACTATCATTGATGACATAAGAGAATTTGGAAGTTGTTTCCCTGTGATTTATACCTACAAAATTTCCCAGGTTAGAGAAGCAATCTGTGCATTTGCTCTTCTTCGAATATTGAATGGGGCCCTGTATATCCTTGCCATCGATGTTAAAATTGATAAAACATTTACAATAACTTCAAGTGGTATACTAAATTGCTCCTCATTTCCCATATTACAAAAAGTAAATGACAATGGCTAAGATCATTTGAAAAGGTTGGTTGAACAGTGGTTAATAGTGATGGTTAGTCTATCCTGTCAACTAGAACAGGTCTGGGGTCAGCTATGAGTCAGTTCTCTAGATATGTCTGTAAGGACGTTCCTAATGCAGTTTACCTGAGGAGGAAAGGCCTGCCTTGACTGGAGACAGCACCATCTGTGGGGTAAGGTCCTGCACTGAGTAAGAGGGAGAAAGTAAAATGAGCACATACATTCATCTCTTTGCTTCCTGACTGTTGATGTGACCAGCCACCTCACACTCCTGCCCCAGGCTACACCCTCAGATTGTGAGCCTCAATGCACCCTTCTTTCCTTGAGTTACTTCTCAGCAGATATTTTGTTGTTGTAGCAATGAAAAAAATAACTAATGCAAGCAGGAATATTGATTTTTTTAAGGTGGATTTTAACATCGTTGGGTTGAAAGCCCGTGGTTTAATGCTTATTATCAGGCTTTTCTGAGCCATCTGCAATTCTCTTGGGGTCTCTGTCATACAGGCTGTCCCCTATCACTATGTGTGGCAGGCAGCTCTCTCTATAAGGATGGGAAGTGACCGAGGGATGGAAAGTCAATGCTGACATCTGAGGACACAGCAGGTCACCTGTTGAACAGACATTTGTGTCATTTGTGATGTGATAATATTAGGGGGCACACAGCAGTCCAGGAGATGGGCAATGAGGGTGAGAGGTAAGTGAGCCCCCCACTTGAGCAGCATACCCCTCCCAGTGTGCCTAATTAATTTGTTTGGCATGGATCAAAACAATGGCTCCTTCTTGGATTCTGGGCAATGGACCTTGGAATATACAAAGGAATATTCATGAACATAAAAAGCAACTCTGCTTTACTTTTCCAAATTTAATTTTGTGTCGTGTAGGTGGATGAACAATACACCCTGTTTTGTAAACCACTTTACTCACTTAGCACAATCTCTTAGACCTTTTCCTGTGACTGTAAATGTTACCACATCTCCCTTGTTTATTTAGCCTGTTTCCAGGGCCACTGCAGTTGGGGACCATGAAAACACCAGGCAAAGTGGGACTTTCCTGGTACATTCCACAGGACCAGCACCTGGGAAGTCCAATACTTAATCATTATAGAGTAGATCTGACAGTAGGAAGTGCTGCTGTAGGTCCTCAACCCCACCTTGGGTGACTCTCCAGGAACGTTCTGACCTCAGGTTCTGATAGCAGGGGCCTTTCTGGCAACCTACGAGGTTTCCCTGAGAGACAATGATGATCCTATACCAATGGCTCTCAACGAGTGGGTCTCAAACCCCTTGGCAAGCTTCTGTCTCCAAAAATATTCACATTACAATTCATAACAGTAGCAAAATTACAGTTATGAAGTAGCAGCAAAAATAATTTTGTGGTTGAGGTCACAGCAACATGAGGAACTGTATTAAAAGGTTGCAGCATTAGGAAGGCTGAGAACCACTGCTCTAGACCCAGCTTCTTGTGGGTACCTATGGCATGTGCGGGTCACATAACGGAATGTGAGGGTTGTAGAAAATGCATCAAGATTAAAAGATTTCTGAACATGTAATATTAAAATCTAATTTAAGTCAAACACCTACCAAATTTAAGATTTTTCTGGAAGTTCTGCTTGTGCTCATGGAGTCTCCCAACACAATCAACCACTCAATGCTAATAAACACTGTCTGAAAATCCTCTGCACAGACGGGAGACTATGCCATAGATTGCATTGCTTTGTACAATACATTCAAAGTTTTCGGCTCTTTTAAAAATGTCATGGGGGGTTGGAGAGATGGCTCAGTGGTTAAGAGCACTGACTGCTCTTCCAGGGGTCCTGAGTTTCAATTCCCAGCAACCACATGGCAGCTCACAACCATCTGTAATGTTATCTGATGCCCTCTTCTGGTGTGTCTGAAGACAGCTACAGTGTATTTGTCATATATATAAAATAAATACAATTTTAAAAATGGGTTAGTTATAGATAACAAAGACAATATTTTTCTACCATCACACCTCAGTATGTATTAAATTTGTAAACCCATGCATGGAATTGTGTTAGAATGCTTGATTTAAAGATGTCCAAGAGACACACGGTTGTCAGGGTGAAGAGGATAAACCTGTGCAGTGTTCAGCCTTAAGTCTGGCATCTGCATCACACTCTGAAGGCTCGGGGAATGGTGTGAAAAGAGGAGGGAGGACTGCAAGAGTTAGAATTGCTGAGTGACCACAAGCAAAGAGTGTTTTCTGGATACAACGGGGCAGATGCACCTACGGACTCACAGAAATCATGACAGCATGCACAAGGCCTGCACCGTATCAAGCCAGACAAGTGACAACATGGACTGTCCCTTGCTAAGGAGCTATTGGTAATTGATAGCTGCTGGGAGAGGGACGATCAGTTTTCTTTACGGGAATGAACAGTTCCTAGTATGTTAACCATGATCCACTGGATGCTCAAACACCCAAGAGCATATGAGTAGCGCAAATCTGCCTCAATGGTTGAGAGAGAGAGAGAGAGAGAGAGAGAGAGAGAGAGAGAGAGAGGTGTCACAAAACTGGAGGAGGGGAGGGAGGAGGGGTAGCGAATCTGGGAGGAGGTGTGGGAAGGAGAGGTGAATATGATCAAACTACATTGTATGAAATTCTCAATGAATTAACTAAAAATTGCTGTTTGAATTGCTGACTTGAGTTCTAGCAAAAGTTTATTACATGTATTTCATTTTGGAATTAGGACAGGATTTCCAGCCTTTTCTGAAATAGCCCCAAACCTACTCTGGCTACATATTTACACTAAGCAGTGTTTTCAGCACTGATGATCCTAAAATAAAAAAAACACCGAACAATTCAAAAGCGTTGAAGATGCTTTTCATTCTCCAACATAAAACACTCATCCAAGATTTAACCCTTTATGTAAAATAATCACATCCTTTTCATTAGTATGCAGAATCACTCACTTCTTTAATAAATAGTAAAATGGTAGATATGCCAAAGAATTGTCTTAAAATAAACTTATCTATGATCTATTGATAAATGTTTGACTTAAATATCTATTTTAAATACCTGTACACCCAAGGACATGTAAATATTTCTTGGGTGAAAAGAGATCTCAAGGAGAAAAAGTTTTAAGAAGCCTGGATTTAAGGAATATGTATGCATGTGCAGGTGTGTCACCATGACCTGGAAGACACTTGAGTGGTGTTAGGGGGTCAAAGGGTTAACGGCAGCCTCTAGAGGAGCCTGTTCCTCCAGAACTGCACCAGGGCCTGAGAGTCAGTTTTGACCTTCCCCACTTTTAGTTCTGTTAGCCTACTTACTATGGATTTTCTTTTTGTCTTTTAAGTGAAGAAATCCAAGCATTTATTTAAGCCAGCAGTCAAATTGGTCACTTAAAATAACAGTACATCATGTCCAAGTACAAAAATACTACCCAGGATAAGGAGGCAAGTAGGAGAAATTGGTCAGAGGAGGCTGACGACATTTAACAGTGCGCTGGAACCCCTGTTCTTTGATCCCTCTCCTTCCAGACATGGGGCAGGAGCCCAGTGCCTTCTGTTTGTCTTGATTAAAGTCAGCCTCCACCTTCCCCAGAGCCCCTCTGCCCTTCTGGGGACACAGGCTGCATTCAGCACCAGCTGCTCTGCCCAGGCCCTGTGCACACTTTATGAAAGGCGTTTCCCACTTGGATTGAACAGGCGCTGTGTTTGTGTGTGAGGGAGAAAATGAATCACTGTAACATGGGGCTACGATTTAGGGTGTTGTGTTTGTCCCATGCAAGTACATAAACACAGCAGAACTCTCTGGAAACACTAGTGGCGGGTACAGAGACAAGAGTGATTCGGTGGCCCCAATAGTGGGGCACATTTTTCTCATGTCGGACCCTCTGGGTTCTGCCCTCTCTATGCGTTCTCCGAGCCCACGGGAAAGGCTGAGGTTTTTGCATTTCAGTCTGTGGTCCGGGAAGAGGCATAGGATCTGAGGGCTCCCTCCAGTCCAGTGAAATACTCAACTCGCTTCACAGGGAGGCCAGAGTTGGAAGCAACGGTTGTGAAACGCTAAAGATTTTCTGGCAGTAGGAAAGGGATTTTTTTTCCTTTCCTCCCTCCCTGCCGAGGAAAAACAGTTCTAAGGAGAGAGTCACTTTGTAGTTGTAACTCTCATTCAAAGACTCCCAGCCAGAGAAGCTGCAGATCCCTGTGCGTCTTTCGTCTTTCGTGTGGTCTGTCAGAAGACAGTCACCAGCCACACTGCTCATGAGTTTACCCAGGACCATCTTCCCCAGGAGGGAGGCCGGTAAGTGCAGCCTCTTCATATCTGTCTCTGGGGACTTGAAGGGGGCCCGATCTTTTTGGACATCTTCCCAGAGGGATGGGAGAGCTGTTTTCCTTACTTGGTGCAGCCTGTGTGTGACTATGTGCACACGTGTGCTGGGAATCTGTTTGTCCTTGTAAGGGGTTGGCTGGTTCTCACTCTCCACACACTTGGCAGAGAGGAAGTGCACATCACAGGAGCTACCCCCTTCCCAAGGGGGTGAGCACACCTGGCCTCCTCTGTGGCTGTTGCTGGCAAGGAGGAGCAGGGCTTTCCACGCCCAATGCTGAAGCTGTCAGGGTCCCCACAGCAGAGGCAGAAGATAAGAAGGAAATATGGAGTGAGGTAGGGCAGTGGAACAGTTGGGGACCTCTCAAGTCTGGACTTTGAGGGTCTTGGGTGCCCTGGCTGGAGGCCCTGCCTTCCTTGCAGGTACAGTCCGTGGGATGATGTCATTTCTTATGACAACACTCTGCATGTGCTCCAGAAACAGATGCAAACAGGCTCTGGGCAGACAAGGTTATTCCTTCTGCCCAACTGTGAAAGTCAGTGCTGGCAAAACTTGGGTTCGGCTTTAACTTTGGCAAACGGAATGTACACATGGTTTCCTTTAAAAAGGAGAGTGAGGCGAGTCAAAAGCACAGCACGACTGTTCCAGTTCCGGGAAGATATGGGTAAAACTCTTGAGCTCTTTTAGTTAGCTCTCACAAACCCCTCCGAATTCAGAGGGAAAGCAGAAGGGCAGGCCACCACCCAACCAGGGGTGTGGTGTATGTGGCTCCAAGAGGAGCTGGCTTCCCAATCTTGAAAAAGGTGTTCACCGTTGCTATGGCTCAGTTTCCTCCTTTTGAGATCAGGGATAATCCATTCCTGCCTCACAAGGTGAGAGAAACTAGAACAAAACTCAAGTCTGTGAATGTCCTGAACAGCATGGACATAACAGGGTGACCATGTGAAGACTCAGGAGTAGCTCTCTTAGGTGGTCCAGCAACTATCACAGATACCTGGGCTCTTGGGTAGAAGCAGTAGCAGTAATATCAGGGAGCAGGCTTCCATTCAAATGCCTCTTCTTGGAAAATGACCATATAGATGTGTCTTTTTCCTCTAGGAGTCTGCTCCAGCAAGCACTGACATGGTACTCAGTGTTGTGTAGGAGCATCTTCTTAGCTCTTACTTACTGTCTCTGGCTGTATCTCCTTCACTGAGGTTTCCTTGGCAACAGACTCTGAGGCAGAGCTGTGAGAGTGGGAATTTCCCTGTAGAGTGGTGTAGGTACAGCACCCATGAGGGTAACAGACACAGCAGGGTGGATAGCAGGATAGTGATGGAGTTTCAGCATTGGCTCTGGCTGGTCTAGCTGTTCCTGGAGAGCTTGGTGCCCTTTCAATGATAAGGCACTGCCTGCGGGCTGCCCCCAAGGCTGGACCATCATCATGGGTAAGGCAGCTTCAGGACTCTGAGAAAAGCAAGAAGAGTTCAGCCGTGGTTTGTCCTGAGCACCCTTTGTGTTGGCTTCAGGAGTGGATGTCTTAATCATGGGGTAAAGAGCTTCAAAAGGTGACAGCTGCTCAGCAAATCTGACTGAATACCTGCTTTTTGCAAGTTTGCCTATCCAGAAGATTGGGCATTATCAATACAGCCTGTCCAGTTCGACTCTTACAGAGCAATATGAGCTTGGACAAGCTCTTGTTCATTACAGAACTCAGAGATCCTGATGGCAAAATGGGTAGATAGGAGATGGACTAGAGATGACCCCAGAAACCATTCTGGTAGTACCAGAATTGTGCAAGTGTAGATGCGAAGGACCATGCTGATTGCTTGTATCTGTCCAGGCCACAGGACTTCAGACATCTTAATTTCTAATGCTAGAAAATAGTCTCAGGCCCTTGGGGAATCCCTTGAATGGAGCAGCTGCCAGCAGGGGGTCGGCCTGCAAGGAGAAGGACAGCTCTGCCCAAGGCCGAAGGCAGAAGGGGCTGGCACTGGTGACTCCTGCTGTGCACTTTGTCAGCTCCAGGGAAGAACTCCAGCAGGATGAGACACTTTGTATGTCTTTATTAGTTCAGAGCTTTGCAATGTTTCCTGAGACAAGTATGGATGCAGCAGTGTTTGTTTGTTTCTCTTTTTTTGTGGACACAGCTTGTAAGGTTCATTTTATCACATTTTAGCTTACATTATTTAAAAATAATTATGCATTGGAAAGTTGTATTAGCAAAACCAGAAAATAGTAGATGTGTTGAATAGAATAAATGGGTATATTAAATAATGAAGTGTACATTTAGAATGCCACTATTGAAAATAAGCAGGAAGGACTAGAACATAAATTATCAGGAGAAAGTTTTCATTGCGGTTTTCATGAGAGAAATGCATTGGACTGCAGGGTTTTTTTATATGTGCACATTTTAATTTTCATTAGCTTTTAAAGTTAGTATAAAATGTTACAGGTTTTATTATGCATTTTCGTACATGTGCCACTATACTTTATTTTAAATCATGCCCGGTGAAATCACTTTCTTAAAGCACTTGGAATTCATTTGCAGCACATTGCTAGTCTAGAGCATTCTATGCTCCAGGCGCTGTACTGGGTGCTCCGCATCTAATGGTACATGTTAAATAAACAACAGACTCTAACTACATGAAGCTGGGGCCATCAAGAGGCTCTTGTTGGGGGAAAATCAACAAAACCTGCTGGGCTAGAATGGGCTTCCGGGGAAGTCTTGTTTGAGCTATTTTTGTTTGTTCGTTTGTTTGGCTTTTGTTTTCTCTTCAGAGTGTGTGGGTGTTAAGACAGGGTAGATCTGATATGGTGGTGCATTGTCAGCAGACAGTTTGCTAAAGACGTGAGTGAGAGGATCAAGGGTTTGAGACCAGCTTATGCTGTCCTTTCTAGATGGGTGTGGCTGTGTACACCTATAATCTTAGTACTTAGGAGACTGAGGCAGGAGGATTGCTAGGAGTTTGAGGATAGGCTGAGTAAAGCATAAGTACAAGGCCAGTTTAGTCTAGATAGGGAGATCCTAGCTGAATAAGCAGTGTAACTATCAACTACATAGGTCAGGGACAGGGGTGGAAATGCAGATTCTGGGCAAAGGTACTGGATGTGTCAGATTAAGGGAGGAAAGTGGTCCCAGATCTCTCCACTGCCAGTACAGGAGGACATTTTTGTTAATGGGGCAAGGTTCTTCCTGTCGTCAGCCAGCTGTCTCTGTTCTGGTCCCAAGCATGGATATTGTTATGAGGTCTCCCTGTGCCTTCTGGAGTACCCCTTTGTAAGGTCAATCCCCTCTTCCCTCTACTCCTCTTTCTCTTCTCCTGTTCCTCCTGAGTGTGTTCAGCAGAAACAACTAGCAATGGCTTCCCCAGGCAGAGCTTATCCCCCCCCCCCCCCCCGTACCAAGGCAATGTACTTGTTTCTGTTTGACAAGTGAGCTAAAGGCAGGCACTGGGAGTTTCAGCAGATGGCCATGAAGCAGGAGTAACATTTGAATCCTGGTCAGAGTGTTCCATGTATTGAAAATCATGTGTTAATATTCCACACTATTGCTGGAAAATAGCATCCAAACACACACACACACACACACACACACACACACACACATTAATACATATAAATGCAAACACAAACACATACTCTCATACATGCACACACACATATACATGTACACACACATGCACAGATTTGCACACAGACGATTCCACTTGATACTGAGTCTGGATAACTACTTAGTTCCTATAAAGGGTACTACAACCTTGATGGACAAAACATACCCGTGCCAGGAGCTATTTTATAACTTCTTGTAATGATTCTTCAGCTTTCCTTCAATTTTGTGTTTTCCAAAACAGCTTTATGAAGGGTTTTAAGCATATAGGGAGGCAGAAACCACTCTACTTACTGTTTAGTCACTGTTCTATTGCTGTGAAATGACACCAAGACCAAGGCAACTCTTATAACAGAAAGCATTTGATCAGGGCTGGGTTACAGTTGGTAGTCCAACTACCAACTGTATCATGGCAGGAAGCATAGAGGTGTACAGACAGGTGCTGGAGCAGTAGCTGAGAGGTACATCTTGATCCACAGGCAGAGAGACAGAGAGACAGAGCGGCTGGGAGTGGCATGGGCTTTTGAACCCTCAAAGCCCATACCACCAAAGACTCATTTCCTCTAACAAGACCACGCCTCCTAATCCTTTCAAATAGTGCCACGCCCTGGTGAACCAAATCAACGAGTGCCTGCAGCCATTCTCATAGAAGCCACCGCACAAACCATGCCTGTATCCGGTAGCTATATTCGATTTGTGTCATCTTCCCCTCATTGTGTCTACCAATCTCGTAGCCCCGCTTTCCTTCCGTGCTCTTTTTGATGTGTTTGCGTATGTGTCAGGTATCACTAAGCCCCAGAAGGTATAGAGCTTCCTCAGTATCTGTCAGTTTACAGATAGTGAAACACACACGGCATCTTAAGCCAGTGCTGAGGGTGCCTTGAGAAGTGCATGTACTGCTGTGAGACACGCTGCTAGGGAATGCTGGACTGCAGATGCAGCTCAGGTGGTTGAGAGCCTCACCAGCATGCACAACGTTCTAGGGTCGATTCCCAACACTCCTTAAAGCAGTCACAGTGGTGCAATCCTGTAATCCTAGCACCTGGGAGGTGGACCCAGGAGGATAAGCTCATTGTCATCCTTGGCTACATCGTGAATTTGAATCTAGCTTTGCTTACATGAGACCCTGTGCCATCCTCCATCCTAAATGCCATCACACAAGGAAGATTTTGTATGTCCTTTCAAGTTGCTGGGTGGTTATATAAGATGCCACTAAAATTAAAGGCCTATTTACATAAAATGTAGTGTCTCTTAGCTCTGGAGGCAGAATCCTAACCTGTAATGGGTAGACAGGGTTCACAGTGGGTACCAGCAGAAACCAGATTCTGCAGCCAAGGCAGTTTCAAGAGGGAGGTAACTCTCAACTAAAGGGGCTGAAGGGAAATTATAGAGAGAGTGGCCCAGGCTGTCACTAGGATCAGGTGAGGTTGGTAGCTTTTGGTTGAATAACAGGATGAGAAGAGTAGACTGGGTCAGGAAAGAAGGAGCAGGTGCATCATGGGATCCAGTCAGGCATGGTGAACGAACTACATAGAGGCTGTCTCCCAGAGCCTCCTGGAGACCCAGTGGATCCTGAGCAGGAGGTTGGATTTCATCTGCTTCCCAGAGGTTGCCCTGTGCTTCTTGATGCAGCCCAGCCTGGCCCTGACCCAGCCCTGGAGGCAAAGAGCCGTTTTTACAGGAAAGTCTACCCAGAGCAAATGAGAGTGGGCTGCAGGCAGTGTTGGTGGACAAGCTTTCAACTGTCTGGGCGATGTCGCAACAGAGAGGGAGAGTGTCCAGTTACAGTGTGCTGTGGCTGCTGTGCCTGGTGGTCCCTTCTCTCTTTGGAGGACCAGTGGGGCCCTGTAGTAGCTTGGGGCCTAGAAGTAAAGCTGGCAACTGAGCTGCTAGTGTGTCAGCAGGCACTCTTCAAGCCTTGTTACAACTGGCATTCAGAGGGGGGAATGACTTGTAGTAGGTCACGAGAGCAGTGCACAGCAGAGCCGAGGACACAGGCCGCTGGACTCCCAAGGCCTGTACTGTGTTCTTTGGTGGCTCTGCCTCCTGTTGCCAGGGTGTGAGCACATGAGCCCAGGCTGATGCAAGTTTCACCTATTTGTCTATCTCATGTCCATGTCTATGGACCTGACCTCAGCCTCCCTTTCTCTGCTTCCCCTTGTTCTCCTTCCTTCCTGTCTTTTCTCCTCTTTTTCCTCCTCCTCTTATCCCTTCATCTAACAGCTCCTTAGCATGCTGTTTGTGCCAGGCCTGTACTGGGTTCCAAGTCTGCCGAGGGAGACACGAGCCACAGTGCCTGGCATAGGGAAGTCACCGTTACTGCATAAAGCAGATACACAGATGAAAAAGACAGGCATGGAGTACTTTGGTGGGAGGGCAGCCCTAAATTCAGTGATGTAATTGCCAGGCCATGTCAGGGAGGCTTCCTGGAGGAGGTGACTCTGGCAAAACTTGAAAAGCATACAAGTTTGCTGGGAAACAGTAGCTGGCAAGTCTCTCTGTCGGGGGGTGGGGGCTGGGGGACAGGGGGGTCATGCTGACCCTGGGAGGTGGAGGAAGTAAGGCACATCTGTAGGAGACAAGCCTATGACCTTGGCAGAGATTTAACATTTTTACAAACCGAGTCAGTCAATAACAAATGAGGAAAAGAAAGGATTTCTTCATCTTTTAAATGTTGCTTTCTGATATGAGGCAGGAGGCAGCGTTCCTCAGATAGTTGTGTGGGCAGAGAGAGTGGGGCTAGTTACCGCCTGGCACGACTGGGCACAGCCCTTCTTAGATTCTTTCTCTGTCTGAAATGACATCCCAGGACCCAAACCCCATCCTTTGGAACACCTCTGATATCCTTAAAAACTGGAAAAGATGAAAGGTTCAGACAGCTCCCCTAGTTTTGAGCTGGTAGGGCCTTAGTGGCCTAGTTCCTGTCAGGGATGTGTTGGGTGGCTTCTCACCCTTTATGTCCGCCAGTAAGAACTGGCTTTTCATTTCTTTTTCCAGGTGGAGGGGCTGGCGGGGTGCTGGTGCTTAGTAAACCACTCTGCTCTAGTCCTTAAAATAGCACTGTGCAGGCTGGACCACTCCCTCCAGCTTTGTGTTAACCCTTTCCAAACCTGTTCAACAGATGGGATACAGCCCAGGCGTAAATCTCCTGCAGCTCAGCTTGGCAAAGTGCGCTTCTTCAAGTCATGTACAAAGGGCAGGGCCATCCAGATGATGCTGGGTTCACATCTGGCCTCAGCATCCTGCAGTCCTCCTAAGGGCAAGGATGGGAGCTGTGGCATCTTCTGAGGGCTAACTAAGCTACAGGCACCAGGTTGGCCATTGTCAGCATGACACTGAGCCTCAGTTCCTTCTGTGCTGTGGAAACTGTCACCACCCTTCGGGTTCTGTACCTCCAGGTGATTTCCTTCGTGCTGAAGCTCTTAAATAGGCCCAAGGCTAATGGTCTCATAACTAAACTCTGTTCCCTTGAGGGGAATATGCTCCCCCTTTCCCCAGTCCGAGGACTTGAAGGGCTGGGAGTAAAGTACACATTTTTGAAAGTGCAATTTAACCTGGGTCTAATCACATGAGTTAGATGTAAGGGCTCTTTGTAAACCGAAAAGTACAAACAAATGTGGAAAGCCATTATGGGGCATCGGTCGTTTATTTATTTGCTCAGTTATGTGTTGACTCATTCTGTAAATGTTTATGGAGACCTTATGTGGGCCTGGTGTGTTTGGGGGACCCTGTGGTGAACAAAGCAGACGAGGTCCCTGTCTGGGGGATTGCATTCTAGGTGGAGTAGGTTGATGGTTCGCAGGCACTCGTATAGGCTAATAGGTCACTCTCCGATGGTGGAAGATTCCCCAAAGGAAACAAACAAAGGTGATGTCGTAGAGTAGAGAGCTTGTGGGGGCCGTAATTGAGATTGAGTGGACAGGACAGGCTGTATTTAGGATGGAGCCAGCCTAAGAAGGAGTTAGAAAGGGAACTTTCTTGGGTCAGGGAGTGATTGCAGCAATGTGGGCTTGGCCTGCTGGAGAACTAATTCAGAGGCCAAGGTGACTGTGAAATTCAGTGAGCAGGAGGTTTGCAGGGTAAGGAATTGCAGGGTTCCTTGTACAAGAAGTACAAGGAACACAGGCATCTTCCCGCCATCACGCATTCCCAGGGGCTGTTAGTGTGTACCCCGTGTCATGCTCTCTCAATAACACCCCACACCTTAGAGTTACTGACTTTGCTTCTTAGAGCAAGCATGGGAGGTTGAGCTTACAGAACTGCTGAGTTCTAACCAGGGCAGAGCTCTCCTGGCTTCCTCCTCTTTGCCTTCTTTTGGCAGCCATGAGGCCTGTGGACTGCTGGGCAGAGAGGAGAGTCAGTCCTCTTTAGAAAGTCTGATGTCCTCTGTGTGATGGAGTTTCCAGTTTGGGGTGCGGATCATGCATACAAGTCAGTGGGAGGATCAGCCAGGGTTCTGACTATACTTAGGAATGAGTCTGTCTTAAGAAAAAAATGGATTACCTGAGAATTGAGGGAGATGAAAACACTGGACTCAGGACAGATAATGAGGAGGGTTTGGCTCTGACACAAAGAGCTCCAGGATCCTTCTCAGGTCTAGGGTACAGATTCTTCAACTTCTCTGCCAGAGAGAAGTAGCCACAGTAAACAATGCCCATTGGAGTCCCAGTTAGACTGTTTTGATAAATTTAAGAGACACGACAGATAAGCAGAGTAGACAGTCCTGACCAATGCCCCCAACCCCAAGCACTTCAGAAATTCCCCCAGACTTACTCCCACAATAGGGGGCTGTTCCCATGCCTGCTGACAAAGGCAACTTTATGTTCAGATTGCCCTCCCAAGATGTCTCTTGTGACCACCCTGATTGCCTAGTAGTGGCTGGACTTCCACAGTAGTCTTGCATGGAATGTCACAGACATCCTACAGTTTACCCCCACACCCTTATTAATGCATAGGACCTAGAACATTTGGTAGAGTGTCAAAAACATGCCAGAGAGGCCACGTAAGAGTTAGCCTGTTGCCCACAGAGACTGTGCTTAGAAGACGGATGTGGGACATTCTCTTGGGAAGATGGGTTAGATGTCACCTTGAGATCTCAAGCTCTCTGAAGGGATGAGAGGGAGAAAGACATGCTGGCCACATGATAATAAGCACTTAGGAAGGTCATGTTTCTTAAGACTGGTTTTCAATGTGCTTCATGGAAGTTAAATAATTGGTTGTAAATGGACCATGCTCAGTATCATGTAGAACACCTATGGCTCCTACAGAGCTAGCTATGTCTTCTGGAGGGTGTGGCTGGGGCCCAATAATTCCTACAGTCAGTTCATCTTTCAGGGAATGTCTGTCACAAGATGGAAGAGGGGGATGGGTTGTGGAGTCAGGAACACCTTGTTTAGAGCTCCATGTGGTAATTTGTTAGCAGTGTTTCTTGACCTTGCTGATCTATTTCATAGCTGTGACTCAAGGTCACCAAGCACAGCACAGAGTGAAGAGATGTGCACTGAGCTTTTGAGTGGTGATTTTATGACAAGGTTATGACAGCACTTCGTTGTGGGTAGTATCATGTGGCAACGATATTTTTTTCTTGTTCATTTGTGTTTTTCTGTTGTTGTTTTTTTCTTCCAGTGCTGGGGAATCTAACTCAAAGACTTGTACATGAGAGTCAAGTGCATGGCCAGGGCACTACCATTTTTTTCTTAAATTTTGTGTTGAGACAAGGCCTTGCTTAACTGCCTAGGCTGACCTTGAACCTGTGAACCTCCTGCCTCAGTCTTGAGTAGTTGCGGACTCAGGTGCATGGCCATCAGAATTTCTATTGCAACAACATTTATGGAAGACTCCTGAGAGGTGTCAATCTCTGGCCTATAACCCTCTTGTCTTTCTAATCATACTTTGGCTGCCTATGAATGTCCGGGACTCTCAGGGACAGAGAAGGAGTCTCACTGTGCTCTGGAAAGGGCCTGCCCAGATGGCGGACTTTATTCTGAGGTTCAGCTCTCAGCTCTGCTGTCCCCTGTTTGGGCCAAGCCTTTCATGTGGAGAAGTCAGATGGCTCTCGCTGGGAGTATTCACACAAATCTCTGCCAGGTTGGACTCACTTACCCAGAGTCACCTGTCCAGAGCAGGTGGCAGCATCTGACAGGGTGCACCATCCTTCTGAGCTGGGATGTGACTCAGGGCTGGCCTCAGTGTGACAAAGGAGTATTTCCTACTTAGTCCAATCAGACCTTGGGGCCCTGGCAGTGCAGATTATTGTGTGCTTTTGTCTCTGCAATTGCAGAAAGAAGCAAAGACAGTGACATCCTGAAGGGCTGTACCAGGAGGGTCAGGTGAGTGAATGGCTCCTCAGCTTGTGGAGCCAGCAACCATTTCCTGTAGAAGGAGGCTGGCTCTTCTGACCTGACTGGGGAGGGATGTGGTTGCTAAGGTGTATATTCTGTTTGGAGGTGGTCAGAGAAGGCTCAGCGGGGAGGGGAGAGCTGTTTGTGTCACCATGTTGCATAATGGGGCTTCTCCAGTTGTTGTGGGTGGTTGGATGGCCTTGCTGTGGCTCTTAGTGTTTCTGACTCCTAACCTGGTCTTGTCCTTATTGATGTGGGTGTAGAAGCAGTTGGGAAGAGGAAGGGAGGTTAAGAGGCCTTGGGTACCTGAAGGATGCTTTCTTGTTGACCTGGCCAGATGGGTACAATAAGTGGGTACATCTGACAGCTTTGGTGGTGAGAAAAGAATCACTGGAGTGTTTGGCTCCCCGCTTCTGCTTTTGGTCAATTCCTGCTCTGGTTCTTTCCTAGAGGTGCTAATCCCACCCTCTGTCTCATAGTGTGATTTCTCCCTGTTGCTGGGGACTTGGTGACAAACATGAGGGTGAAGCGAAGCAGATGATCTGAAGTCACAGGGTAGAGATTACTTCTGCTCTTATTTGGGAAAATTGTCTCTTTCTGGTTATGTTACCCCAAAATGATGGCTGCATCCCAGGAGCTAGCTGAAGCCACTCTTAGGCTTCCTGGGGCAGCCTGGGGTCACTGCCCTCCACAGTTTCCCTCATTCTTCCCTCAGCCCCTTGGAAGAAGCTCATCAGACCTCTGTTTTCTCTGTCCTCTTCCATCCAGGGGTTACACAATGGCTAGCTCTTCTGAGTCCAGCAAAGCCCTTCCCTTGCCCAGGAGCTGCCAGAGTACCCTTGTATCTTGCTGGATCCCCATCCAGTTATTTATTTCATAATGGTGCTTCCTGCCTCCCCTTTCTTGGGCATTCTTCCAATCCCAGACACTCTGCTGATATCGTCACACATTGTCCTTGTGATCTCATGGATCCACATGAATAGTGGAGTTCAGTCTGCTAAAATGGGGTATATCCTGGGCCTTAAGTGTAGCCTCTGACTCCAGGCTTTATGTTCGTCACTGCCCCAAGACACACCCCAACAAACACAAACTAGTCATATATCCTCAGAGTAAAAACATAACAGAAGAACACTCAGGCTGGAAAGATGGCTGTTGCTAAATGCACTTCTCACAAAAGTCTAGTGTCCAAGTTCAATACCTGGAACCCATGGAAAGGTGGAAGGAGAGCCAAATCCACAAAGTTTTCTTCTAGTCTCCCTACATGCATACTTACACACACACACACACACACACACACACACACACACGCTATCAGATCACAATTCCTTGGAGATTTTTAATTCAACTAAGAAACCATCTTAGAATTAGTTTCTGTATACTCATATACAAAGAATTAAGGCAGACTTATTGTAGGAGAAATCCAAAAGCTGAGGACCTGTCCTCTTGTCAACTCTCTCCATCCCTGTCTTCTGGATCCCACCGCAAGAGATCCAAAAACTTGAAGAGGTGAGGGAGCCTTTTGAATTGAATTTTATGACAGCACAAAGAGGTCATATTCCTGAGGGGCACCTTAAACCTTAATGGGTTTTGGCATCACTGCCCCCTCTTTTCTACACATCCAGGCTCCACAGCCACCAATAGAGTTGTCTAAACCACATTCAGAAGAGTCATGCTACCTGTGACCCCTTATTCAGCTTCCAAGTCTCTGCTCATGGGTAGGTTCGTGGTGAGATGCTTCAGCCCAGGCACTTACCTCAAGCCTCTGCTGGGAAAGTTCCCACACGAGGAATAGAATCTCTCTGTGTCTGTGGTCCCCAGTAGGCTGTAAAGGACCATGTTTTATTCCATGTGGCCCAAGTGCCTGAATCACAGTGAATGGTAGAAACTGATTGTTGTGCAGATTGGCGAACACCAACAGTAATTTTAGGAAAGAAATTGGAAAGGTGCCTCAGTGGGTAAAGTGCACAAGAACCTGAGTTCAGATCCTTGGGTCTCACATAAAAGTGGGTTCCATTTCTTATGTCTGTAAGCTTAGTACTGGGCAGGCAGCGACAGAGATCCTGGGGTTGGCCAGTCAACCTATGTAAAACAGCAAGATTCAGGTTCAGTGAGAGATCATGTCTCAAAAATTAAGGTGGCTAGCCACAGAAGAAAGACAGCCAGTGGTGACCTCTTACCTCTATAATGTGTGCACAGGCAAGTACACTCATTGAGCTCTTGAGCATGTGCACATTGCTGGCAGTGCTTGCTTGCCTGCTCTCTCTGTGTCTCTGTCTCTGTCTCTGTCTCTGTCTCTCTCTCTCTCTCTCTCTCTCTCTCTCTCTCTCACACACACACACACACACACACACACATTTTATAGGGAGAGGGAATTGTTTGTGTCTGCACTGCCTATTGAGACTGGCAATATATTTCCATATGCGAGATGGTCTACAGCTCTCTGTCAGCAAAATCCAAGACAGTGCAAATAAACAAATGCCTTTAAGAGTCCCATGTTTCTGATTGGGAGGCAGCTTCTAATCAGCAATGGACTCCAAGTTCTTTGGGATCTCTGTAGAAATCAGGACCCATCCGTGTCAGTCTTGTAATTAGACAAGGTTGCCTGATGTCTGCCAGAAACATGAAGAGGTCTCTGCCCAAAAGAGCACGGAGCAGATGGGGTTGCTGAGCGCAGCTTGTGCGTGAGCACGCCGCCTGGAGAAAGGAAGGCAGAGAATCAGGAGCTGTGGTGCCTGCTACACTTGTCCCTGGAGGAGAGAATTAGATGCCACAGAAACAGCTCCTAGACTACTAGCTCCCTGCACTGTGACACAGATGTCAGGATCCATGCAGAATAGGGATCTTCATGGGTCTTGCACCGTGGGGGCAGAAGTGCATCTGTAATGGACAGGTGCAGCAGCTAGGATGTGGCTGCCCTCTTCTGCCAGCTGGAGGAGGTCACCACCAATATGCTCTTTGGCATATTCACAGGCGCACCCCGCTGCTGGGATGTCAGAGAACGGCATCCCCTCCCTGCTGCTCATGGCATCTCTTACCTGGCCAGGCTAACCGTGAGTAACTCTGAGCCCTCTCTTTAATCTTCCCTCAGCATAGGAGAAAGACCAGCAGGGAACTTAGCTCCCAAAAGTGACAGAAAGGGGTCTGTTACAATCAGGATTCTTCTGTATCAGTTACTGTTGTTAGACTCAAGGATACATGGAGAGAGACTCAGGAAATCCAGGAAAATGAGGACTCCAAGCCAAAATACCACAGGACCTGGCTGGAAGCATCAAAGGAAGCTTCAGGCTTGTGGTTTCCAACATGACTCTCAGGTAGATTGGAAATCAGTACAGTTATGAAAAAAATTCCCTTTTACATATAAAATGAATAGGGTTCAGAAATGTGTAAGATTCTTCACAAAATCAATCTTTTTGCTTGTGTATGTGTGTAGAATGTGTGTAAATGTGTGTGTGTTCCCATGTGGGGGTACACGTGTGAGTGGGTGTCTGTGTATGCGTGTGCTTGTGGAAGCTCAGAAGTTGGTGTGGGGTATCATCCTCAATCGCTCACTGAGGCAGGTTCTTCCACTGATCATCCATTTTGACTAGTGTAGTTAGCTGGTTTGCTCTGGGGAATGCCTTGGCTCAGCCTCCCTAGTGCCGAAATTACAGGCAGGCTACCACATCCACTGTGTATTCGTGTGGGTGCTAGGGTTTGGTTCTTGTCCTTAAAAGGCAAGTGCTTTAACCCTGCAGCATCTCTCCCCCCACAGTAATATATTCTAGGAACTTTCTAGTGTTTTTATTTATAACATAGTAATGGTCTTATGTGAAGCTGTCCTGCTTTAGTTGCATATGTTTATTTACGAATTCATAAACATTTACTTATTTGTGTATCTTATGTGTGGTTAACTGTGTGTACCATCAGATAAAATGTAAGCTCAAACTTTGAATCAGATCATAAAAGCCCCCAAAGCA
The DNA here is from genome assembly GCA_019843965.1 of Rhynchomys soricoides. Lineage (NCBI taxonomy): Eukaryota > Metazoa > Chordata > Mammalia > Rodentia > Muridae > Rhynchomys > Rhynchomys soricoides. Next base: position 1,847,130 of record JADRCH010000182.1, on the reverse strand, counting down.
GGGCCTCAGTGGGACAGAGAAGGGAGTATGTCTGATTTCTCTTTGGGCACAGTGGCCATCTCCCTGCTGTCCAAGGTGAGGACTCCTGGCTCGGTCAGCCATGAGCTCTCCTCTCTTTTTCTGACTTTATGCTCTCCCAACTGTATATCCCCAAGCCACAGCTCTGGGTCAGAGGTAGGTGGCTGGTCCGGTCTCACATGTCTGTCCTTCTTCTTTTTCCCTCATCCCTCAAGGGTGGCTGTTGCTACTTCCAGCCAAATCACATGAGTCTAGGAGTGGTCTTAGCAGTTTCTGAAGGAGGCAGGGGACTGTCCTATTTACTGCACAGCTGATACCTGGGCAACTTTTTCTTCAACAGCATTTCTAACATTGAAAAAAGTGTCAAAAGAAGATGATGAAGTATGTGTGCATGAGGTGGGAGGGGACATGGGAGCTGTCAGCCTCTCTGCACATGTGAGAGCTCCAAGAATACTTACAACACTTCCTCAGCTCATATGCCATCTTACAAAGTCACATGCCATGGCCTTAACACATGCCAACAAACAGGGATGTGTCCAAGACACATCCCTGTGGCTACAAAACAATCAAGTTGGCATTTTCTTAAAAAAAAAAAAAAATCCCAAGAAACTAAAGGATGTAAAATTGAAAATTAGTTAATAATAACCATAACATTCTTGTAAAGAACAGAGTTTAAACTGGAGGTCAAAGCTTCAATTACTGACCTTCTGAGTCAGGGAACTATGGCTATGGTTCGGCACCTGCTTAGGTCCTATGTGCCTCTCTACATAATAAGTATGTACAAAACAAAAAAACAAACAAATGAGCTAACTAATTATATAACAGCAATAGATTGTGGACAAAGAAGGCTTCCGAGGAGACTCGGCTTTAAGTAATAGTGACAAAGATGGCCAGCATGACCATACCAACTAATACAAGGCTGAGACCAAACTTCCATTTTTCCAGTTGTTATCACAAACTTTATGAGAAGCAGCCACTGTTATCATGTCCATTCGACAGGTCACAAAACCAAGTCACACAAGGCTTCCGTAGATTTTTGAAGGACAGAGTTTGGCTCAGAAACTGGAATACTTACTATGTCTTCTTAGCTTAGTTCCAACAATTTTTTGCTTTGTTAAATGTTCTAAGCACTGCAAAAATGTTTTAAATAATACTTTTTCAGTTCTTTGAGACTTTCCTACGTGATATACTTTGATCCCACTCACTCCTCATATCCCCCAGTTCCTCCCAGATCTACCCCTGCCTTCTTACTCACTTACTTTGAGTCTTTTTTAAAAAGCCTACCAAGTTCAATTTGGGTTGCCCAAGTCTCCTGAGTGTGAGGCCATGCCCTGGAGTGTAGTTGACCTACCAGAGGTCATATTCTAAAACCGACTTTTCTCTCTCAGCAGCCATCAGTTACACACAGCTGCTCCGTGAGAGTGGGGGTTCCTGCCCACATTCCCCACCCATGCTGGGGTTTTGTGTGATTTGAGCCCTTACAACTGCCAAGCCGCATCTGCAAATCACTCTTTTGTTTGACATCTACTGCTTTAGGCCTTGACAATCTTTCTACACACTTTGCACAATGATCTTTGAGCTTTGCGGGAAGGCCGTGAGATCAGTGTGAGGGAGGCCGGAGCTCTCACTGCACTGCTGAGCAGTTGTGAGTCTCTGTGGTATTCACTGACTACTGCAGGAAGAAGCTCTCTAATGAGGATTGACAGATGCAATGAGCTGTGGGTATCACAAGTCATTGATAGTTGGTTTAACACCACTGGCAGATTACTAATAATGTAAGCTCTCCACTGGGCCTGTGACCTGTCTAGCCACAGGTTCTTGGCCCTGATAGCAGTGCTAGGTATGACTTCCATCTTTGGAGAGGGATTTAGATCCGATGAGAAAATGTTTGCTTACTCAAATAACCATTATCGCATCAAAGGGAGGTGTCTTGCTGGGATTGTTGTACCCAGCAGGGTTCACAGATGGGCAATATTGATTACTTTCCTCTTTGGTAGACTGTATAGCAACTTCTAGCACCATAAAAGCCAGCCAGTGGGGAGAAACCCTCCAGGTCAGTACCTCATGATTAAAACTTAGATGTGGCATTATATTTTTGTCTCCTAAAGCACAACTTTATTTTTCTGACTCTAATGGTGAGCTGTGACTGATATAAAAAGGAACCAAACACAGAAAAAGGTTATGTAGAAATGAAAGTTTTTTTTCGCTTCCAAAAATTGATTACTAGTTTTCAGTTTATCCATAAAGGTATATTTTTTTTCATAAATTAAGTTTATACAACTCCTTTATACTAGTCCTTCGCTTTTTGTGACTTCCCAACCTTCCACCACATCTACACAGGTAAATCAGTTTTATTCCTTGTGCTGTCTGGGTAGCATCCCACAGAATGTGCCATTACCTATTCTACATAGACTTCCACTGGTGCACCTTTAGGTTGTTCACAGTCATTTACACTTTTCTCATTTTCTCTCTTTTCTTTCTTTTATTGTTGTTTCTTTCTTTGTTTCCTTCCTTCTTTCTTTTGAGACAAGGTTTCTCTGTATCTGGAAGGCATGGAACACAGAGCAGAATAGCCTCAAGCTCACAGAGATAAGCCTGCCTTTGCCTCCTGAGTGCTCTGATTAAAGGTGTGTGCCACTGTTCCTAGCCCCCCTCTCTTTCCTATTAATTTAGATAGCCAAGCAAGGTGGGTCACCCTTAGCCAGACTCTCGCTTATCTTATTTTGAATGTGTGTGCATCCATAAAACTTAACAAACAGACTTAAACTTAAGTCCTAGTCTAAATTATTCCCCTCAGACCTCCCAGTGGTTAGCAGAGCCATCCCCATTTCATGGGTAACTGGCCATACAAGATATGCATTACTTAATACTGCAGGGGTGAGTGTCAGACCCACCATTCAGATAAGGTTAGCTCCAGGGCCGAGTCTTGGATGTTCCAGTCAGATACCCCCTTGCCATTCCTGTAACTACACATGTGCTATGTGTGGCTTTATGCAGATGTTCACTGAAGTGATTCTGCAGTAACATTCTGCTTGATGCCTGGAAGTGGAGGAATCACAAGTAGGTAGCCTTAGGTAGCCCCTCCAGAGTAACAGTAGATAAATATGTTTGTTGGAGTTTTTCTAGATTTTTCTTAATGTGAATTACATTATATGAATATTGCTTACTCAAGAGGAATCACTGCCCCACCTGGCCCCGTGCCTTTGGACTTAAGTGATGTTGAATTATCCAAAAGTGCCCCAGTCCTGCCTGTGACTTAGTGATTCAGGCCCACTTCCCCGGATACCAAAAGTTCAGTACCTGTGTGAGATGTGAGAGAATCACCCTGGGCTCTTAGGTACTTCCTAGAGTCCGGAATGTCTTTGTAGACAGCTCTTAAGCTCAGATGGCAGCTCATGTGGCTTCTTTTCACTCTAATGTATTATCTCTGGAGTCCTCCAGTCTGTGGTCTCAAGTGGGATGGTATTCCTGTGTTGGAGCAGTTGGAGGGGCCTCTGAGATGCTCTTTAGCTATTGGTCCAGCATATGCAATGCCCCCTTGTTCTGCCAAGTGCCAGAAAGTGCAGTTGGTCTCTTCAGAGATAGTAGAGTAGAAGAAGAAAAATTGGCACGTGTAGTGTACTCGAACACAGTTGGCTTGACTAGAGGGGATACTAAAGCCCAGAGATGCTCTATGTCTTCCTAATCCTGTGTACAGTATATATAGACACAGAGGGTCAGACTCAGCTGTGGGTCCCTTAATTATAGTAAAGATCTTCTCTGGGGTGGAGAAGGGACACTCACCTCTTCCTTTCATTTCTAATTTCTGAATCACTTTTCAGTTCAAGACCAAAAAAAATATACCCCCTGGGCTGAAATGGCCAGACTTCAAAACTGCCTTTGAAATAGGACACTGTGGGAGAATGCAGAAACTCCAAACACATTTATCAAAGGGTTCCCCTTTCGCCACATGGTGATTTACAATCCTCTCCAGTTCTCCAGTCAGCAAATGATGTGAATGATGTTTCACCCAGGTCCAAGTGTAAGGCTGCAGCTCTAGTGAGGGATTTGCCCAACACACTGGCCGCATGCAGATGAGGAAGGGAAGGAAGGAGAGGATCGGAAGAACAAAGGAACAGAAGAAGGAAGCAGAGAGCAGGAAAATGGGGGATGGGGAAGAACGAGAGGAAAGAAGAGTGAGGAGGAAGTGAGGGAAAACAGAAGAGAGAGAAGGAAGACTTACAGACCTTGCTCCCTAGCCTGAAGTCTAGAATTTTCTTCAAGACCTCTAAAGGAAGCAAGTGTCATTGCTCTGTAGTCCCTGGCACTACACTCTATGTAAAGGACAGATCAGCTGTGGTCAGATGTCCCAAGCAACTATGAGGGCAGTGGTCCCCGTTCCTCTTTTCCAGGTAATTTCCTACATGACAGAAAAGGTGACTATGTAGCACCTTTGTGCTCTGGCAGTCCTGGCAGAGAGAACCAATCTATTCAGGTGTTTGGAGGGACACTGGCCAGAACTTGGGAGAGTAGTGTTTAGGCCTTTCCTGGGCTGAGAAGGAGGGAGTTCCCCAGGAGTCCCACGCAGAAGCCCTTCTGTATGTAAGGAACCTCAGGGACATCTTGTGCAGAGCCCTCCAGGGACAGAGGAAACCCCGATAAGACACTGGGGAAGAATCCTGGGGCTGGGAACCAAATAAGAGAAAAGCTGTTGGTTTGAACTTTCAGTGAGGACTGAGGAGGGCGTGTGTGGCACAGCTGGCTCCCAACACCACTGACATTTGGTTCCACGAGAGAGCAGTAGCCAGTTCTAGTGTCCTGAGCACAATCACCAAAGTCAAGCTGAGACACGTGACTGCCATGCTGTGCTTTCAGTTATTCCTTCTCTCCCCTCTGTCCCTCTTGGTGCTAGGCCTAGAGGGAAGTCCCTTTCCACAGAAGTGCAGTTCTGGTCTCTCCTCCTCAGCCTTTGCATTCCTTTCCCATTCACATTTTCTGGGCTGATGAGGCTCGCTTGGAGCAGTCTCTGCTCTCAGATGGAGGAGGGTGAATGCCTTGCCCTCTGTCTTCTCCTTTCCATCCCATGGTCTCTGTCACCTCTCAGGAGGGTCCAGCCTTAGAAATGGCCACTTCTTGTAGAAGTACTTGCTTTTTATAGCTGACAGGACTCAGTGGACACACTCATGGGCTGAGAAATCTGAGCCTCATCTGGCCTAAGTCCTGCATGCAGCCAGCGTCCCAAACCAAGGAAGCCTACAGCTTTGCACCTCATCCTCAAAGGACCCTATAGTTTCTTTGCTCTAGAAGATGCCTAATGAGTGACTGGTCATGACTGGGGAACTTGTAGGCTAAGAGAGGACATAGGGGAGAAAGGGAATGGGTATATAATCGGAAGGTCTATGTAAATTAGCAGATCAAGACTTTCGGACCCAGCTGCTATAAGTGAGAATGGACAGACGGAAAGGCAAGCTTTGGCTGGGGTTGAACTAGCCTAGAAAACACATTATTTCCTGGAAGTCATTGTTTTCCAGGACTTAGCCTATTAGTAGACCAAAAGACTTTTATTTCAGGAAGATACACTTTTAAGCCTAAACCTGAATGTGTTGATTTGCATAATAGAATCAACAGCGTAGCTTCAGGCATGGCTGAGTCCAGCTGCAGTGTGACAGGATCTAAGCTTGGTTCTGCTCACCTCCCACCCTTCCACTCCTTATTCCTTTCTCCAGTTCTCACCCCACCTGCCTGACATCTGAACCTTCAATGTCAATTTTACTCTTCACACAGTGGTGCTCAGCAACTCATCCTTAGCCCTTCCTCTCCTAGATTCAGAAACTCCTAGAAGGACTTTAACATAAAACTTATTGGTTTTCAAACTTTCAGATGGCTAATGTACAAGTTCTGGTACACACACACACACACACACACACACACACACACACACATCTGAATGGAAGGAGGTTCAACCTAAGTTATTGTCTACAGTGATGTTGCCATTGAGCTGCCAGTTCTGGGGATTTGAAAGGACAGGGAGTTGAGGACCTCCTGGGCAGGAGATGGCTGCCCAAGGGCAGCTGTGATGCTTTGGATCTGAAAGGGAATATCTGAAAGAGAAACGAGTAACAGGAAGAAAAAGGCACAGAGAACTCAAAGACCATGGACCAACACAGATCAATCGTCTCAAGACAAAGCTAGTTTCAGCTTTGCGTTTGAGGCTGGGGACACGCTGAGTGTGGAACTGATATGGGAGTTTCCATGGCTTTAGGGGAAGGAAGCAAACCCTGGTGCCAGATCTGGAAGCTGTGGTGAGTTAAGGAGAGACAGTGCAGAGCACAGAGCGTTTATTCAAGAGTACCAGGATGGGGTAAAAGGAAGGGCAGCTGCAAGAATAGAATAAAGAGCCAGATTTATTTGTTTTTCAAGATAGGGTCTCTTCTGTCCCAGTCTGGCCTTGAACACACTACATAGCTGAGCTTGACCTTGAAGTTCTGATCCTCCTGCCTCTACCTCCCAGATGCTGGGGTCATAGGCACCACTGTGCCTGGACTACCACATAGTTTTAGGGACAGAGGAGGGTTGATGTGCCGATCAGCAAGATCCCATGCAGCAGGAGTCTCTGAGCGAAGGTGAACAAGGCTGTAAAGAGCCAGCCTGGAGGCTCAGGATCTAGCCACACTGCAGTTTTATTGTGGTCACTGCCCTGTGCTTTGGTCATCTTTCTGTGACAAGAGGACATGATCAGAGTCCACAGGGGTTTATGAGGACTAAGTGGTAAAGCAATCAGAGCACTTCCTGGCACACTACAGTAGTGACATTTTGAAGCCACTGAGTGCATGATAGAGGTAATTATAGAAACACAGCATATTTGTTGGCCAGTACTGGAGCCCAGCTGGTGGCCACGAAGGTTTCCTTGTACAAATCTGCTCAAGAATGAGTGTGGCCTTCAGGGCTCAGAAACCTGTCACTGAGCACAGCTGTCACTACAGGGCCAGTCCATTATGGCTGGAATTCTATCATGTGAGCTAGATGGGCAAAGAATAAAGGACTTTGAGATATTGGCAAGGAGTTCCTCATGAAATGGACAACAGAGTTAAAATATTTTGAATATTTGTTTTTAATTAGAGTGTGCATGTATGGCTATAAACATATGCATCATAGGAGCTTAAAGGTCAGAGGACAACTTGGAAGTGTCAGCCTTCTACTATGTGGGTTCCAGGGACCAGACCATGGTCATGAGGCTTGGTGGCAAGCACCTTCATTCTCTGCAACATCTCATTATGTCAGCCCAAGATGCAATCATGCTTTTTGCTGGTTGTTTTTAACATTTAGTGTGTGTGTGTGTGTGTGTGTGTGTGTGTGTGTTCCCCAGGTGCTTCAGACAGTAGCCTAAGAAGTCATTCTCTTTGGGGGACATGTGAAGATATCAATGTCATGAAATGTTGGAAGCTGTGTGCATCACCTGATTCCATCCTGCATGCACACAAGCAGCAGGGTGAGTTGCCAAGAACATCTCACAGTTTGTTGTTCTGGCAATAGGCTTTATTTTGTGGCTTGGACCCAAGTCAGAACTTGTCTGGCATGAGACCACTTTGCCACCTATCTCATGGACACTGGATCCATGAGAAGTGCCTCTTGGCAAAACTGTGTTGGGCTGTTTGCCTGATGGGGGAGCCAGTTTAGGGTTAGTAGGCTGCAGGAATAAACCAGGGGAGTGGCTGACAGAGTAGACACTCACAGCCCGACATGGTACACTGACTAGGCTGACTTAGGGCCTGAGGAAGGGCGCGTGTGTTTGTCAAAAGCTAGCTGTGTGCTGAACATTCTGCACTCAGCCCAGCCATGGCCAACTGGCAGATCTTCATCTGGGATCAGAGCACATACATCAGTGGTCATTGGGCTGAGCCCTGGGCTCTTGAGTTCTTTAGGAAACACTGCAGGAAATACTAAGGAGAGCATGGGGACCAGGGCAGTGGGCTCCGTCCTCCTTGACCTCCTCCTTGCTCTGATCTACAGACTAGAGTGTCATTTAAAGATTAGCTTCCAAGTTTAAAAGCCTTGCAAAGCCATGGTCCCCAGGAGCAATTCAGCTTCCGAACCTTTCCCAGGACTCTGAGTCTTAGCTTATTTGCTAGCACTTTGGATTTAAATTTCTTTTCTCCATTCCTCTGTTTCACTGTCTGTAGGATGCAGGTTTGGATAAAGAGTTTAGGCTTGGTCTCTGTGAGCCTGGGACATGGAGGGTGTGTTAACTCCATTTGTCCTGCAGACGAGCTGGGTGCAGGGACTCATCTACCCTGCTTCCTGGGCACCCGGAGTTTAGTTCCTGGACTTGAGCTGGCAGCAAGTCACACTACGACTTCCCATTTCTTCTTTCCTCCAGGAACTCATGCAGTGGCAGCCAAGTCCAGTTCATCTGCCACGCACCGGCCAAGGCCTGGAGAACAGGAGCGGAAGAAGCGTGGCCTCGCTTCCTCTCTGAGGATGGAGCCCCACGGCCACTCCGGAAAGAGCCGGAAATCCACGAAATTTCGCTCCATTTCCCGTTCCCTGATCCTCTGTAATGCCAAGACCAGTGATGATGGCTCCAGCCCTGATGAGAAGTACCCTGACCCTTTTGAGACTTCACTGTGCCAGGGCAAGGAGGGTTTCTTTCACTCCTCCATGCAGCTGGAAGACACATCTGAAGCTGGGCTCAGCAACATCCCAGACCTGGCATTGGCCTCAGAGGCTGCTCAACTCCAAGCAGCTGGGAGCGATCGAGGCAAGCACGGCAGGAAGATGTTCTTCATGAAGGTATGGTCAGTGTCTGTGTGTCTGACAGGGCTTATAGTTGCTTTCTGGTGCTGTGAGTTAGTCTTTGAATCCATTTACAGAGTTCTTACTGTACATAGCAGCAAGGAAAAACGGAGGCAGGGCTGCCTAGGGTTCACAGCAATGGGCTTGATAGTGAATCAGGTCCAGTCAACACTCTTCTCTGAGATATTTGGTGAGAGATGGTGTGGGTCAGAGACAGACTAAGCCTGTCTAACCCTGGTAACAAATGCCAGCTGCAGTAGCTCTCACTACCACACAAGCATCCTTTGGCATAGTGTAGGCAGGTCAAAACACTTCTATCCTGCATACCCAGACAGGCAGGTAGCTGAACAGAAGAGAGGCCTTAGGAAATAAAGGTAAGGGACATGGATGGAAAGCTAACTCCCCGAATGCAACTGTGAATGTTTTCCAGGTCCCTTCAGTCAATTTCAACATAAGTGTTATGGGACTTTCCTGGCTTGAGAATATTATCTTCCTGTTAGATGATAGTCTCCTGAGATAGAAATTGTGGGGTACAAGGAATCCGGGCTAAAGATGTGCTACAGTCATTTCCTAAGGAATGCCACGATTGTGCTATTGTGCCATCTATGGAAGGAGGGACTTCTCAAGGGTCCAAAGAACCCTGGACCTGGGGTCAGTGCTGCCAGGTGTCTCTCATAGTCTATTGCCAAGATTCTGAGACGGTTACATGATCAAGTAACAGGCAGATAAAGAAGGCATTCCAAGGCCTTGGTGAAGTCTGGCACCTTTGTACACACTGACCATTCAGGCCACACTTACAAAGCAGATAGAGGTGGTTTTTCTAGCAACATCTAGACACAAGCAGCATCGTTAAGGTCCTGCCAAGAGCAGGCTGTACCAATCACCTTTGGACTAACTCCTACTACTGAGTCTTGAATTCATCTTGTGGAAGTATCTTGATGGGCTTCAGATAAGCTGTCCAGGCTTCCAGTTTTCCATGAGTGAGGAGAAATATGCTTAGCCAAGAGTTAAATTTGTTTGTTTAGAGACAGGGCTTCTTATATCTCAGGCTGGCTTTGAATTTCCTATGTAACTGAGGAAGGACATAAATTCTTGTTCTGGTCACTGCCTCTCCAACTATGAGATTGCAGGTGTGTGTCACCACATCTTGTTTCTGCAACACTGGGGAGCAAACCTAGAGCTTCTTGAATCCTAAGCAAGCACTTTACCAACATCTCCAGCCTGAGAATCAAGTTTATTGATGACAGTATGAACTTTTACAGATGAGAGCTCAGTTAAGCAAGATTCCAAAATCATTTGGGGGTCTCACTAACGCATAGTGTATACTTTATTTGATCACTTCTATTTAATTGCAAGACATTTTTGAGCACCTACTATGTGCCGTCCACTCTGTTGATTCAGATACTGCCCCAAAAGAAACTTCTTAGAGTAAAAGCTTTACTCCAAGAGGAGTGTGGCAGTGCAGAAGGGGCTGAGAAAGAAAGCCCCTTGAGGTTTGCTGGTTCTCCTTCATTTAGGCAGTATTTACCGAGTACCCAATTGGAGCAGGTATTGTACGATGAATTGACCCTGAGCAGCTTACATCTGGCCAAAGGATTCTGATGTCAACTTAATGCATGATGCAGAATTTGGTAGAGAAGG
>JADRCH010000182.1:1815387-1836689 GCA_019843965.1 Rhynchomys soricoides | reverse complement strand
GCAAGTTCAAGACAAGCCTGGGCTACACAGTAAGTTCAACTTCAGCCTGGGATATACAACATTTTGTATGCTGTGAATATCAAAAAGTCTAGAACGGTAGACAGAGAGAAAGGGAAGCGTAATAGGATGTGAAGCAGGGTCTTAGGCAAGGCGGTGGCAAAGTTTTGGTGCTGTATTATAGTGGTAGGAGGCAGGGAAGTGACATGATCAGATTGTTTTAATGGGAACTTTCTAGAACCTGGCTAACAGTAAAGGAGGCTGCAGTGATAACCAAGGCCAGGAATTATGTGGGTTAAACTGAGGGAGGGGGGAAGGGTCCCAGAAAATAGTCAGAACAGGAACTCCTGTAGTCCAGGCAAAGCTAGAAGGGCTTGCTGATAGGAGGATGCAGTGTGAGGACATGAGAGGAGTTCCCTCCAGCTGCACATTTCAGCCAGAGCAGCAGCTCAGGGAAAGATATGTGGGATGTCAGGATGTCAGGATGGACAGGCAGACAAACAGACAGACAGACAGACACACACACACACACACAGAGACAGAGAGAGAGAGACAGAGAGAGAGAGAGAGACAGAGAGAGAGAGAGAGAGACAGAGAGAGAGACAGAGAGAGAGACAGAGAGAGAAACAGACAGAGACAGAGATAGAGACAGAAGATAGAAACACAGAGACAGAAAGAGACATATACACAGAGGGACAGAGACACAAAGAGGGAGAATACTCCCCCCAAAGGCCTCCCCTCTCCTTGGGGCCTCAAGTCTCTCCAGGATTAAGCGTGCCTTCTCCCACTGAAGCCAGACCCAGGCAGTCCTCTGCTATGTGCTGGGTGCTTTGGACCAGCTCATGTATGCTGTCTGGTTGGCGGCTCAGTCTCTGGGAGCTCCCAGGGGTCCAGGTTAGTGGGGACTGCTGCTCTTCCTATGGGGCTGCCCTCCTCCTCAGCTTCTTCAACTCCTCTCCTTATTCAACCACAGGGGTCCCTGACTTCAGTGCAATGGTTTGCTGTAAGTATCTGTGTCTGTCTCAGCCAGCTGTTGGTTGTTGAGGCTCCCCAGAGCACCTCACAGCCACCCCCTTTCCCTCCAGTGGGGACACTCTAGACCCTGCCCTGGGCTCTCTCCTTCTCCTCCAGAAGTGCCCAGTTCTCAGGCATGACTCAATTGTCCCAGATGGGCTTCTCAGTTTCCAGCAGTGCCAACATCTGGAAGAGACCCTTTGACGCCAGCCCCTGCTCTAGAAATGCCTAATGTGAAACGCAAAAAAGAGGAAGTTGCTTAAAGAGCCAAGTTGAAATTTAAGGGAGAAAAGGAAAGCGTCATTGGAAGGTTGTGTGTGGCGCACCCAGGACTGAGCTGACTCCTGCCTACGGATGTGCAGAGCCAGCAGAGTTGGTAATGAGCGTGTGACTGGCCTGTGCGGTGCACTGAGGGACCAGCGGCCACTTGCTCCTGGGCCAGCTTTCCAACAGAACCTTAGCCCATTAGACCTAGAACATTTACAGGAGGAAGTGAGTGGATTTCCTGAACACTTCAGACTGGCTGTCTTTTTCCACAGAAATACTTTTTTTTAAAATTCAATTCCTCTCTGGGGCTGGCGAGATGGCTCAGCTAAGAGCCATCTCTTAATCATCTGTCTGCTCTTCGAGAGGTCCTGAGTTCAATTCCCAGTAACCACATGGTGGCTCACAAGCCTCTGTAATGGGATCAAGATTCCCTCTTCTGGTGTGTCTGATGACAGCAACGGTGTACTCACATAAAATAAATAAATAAATAAATAAATAAATCTTTTAAAAAATTCCTCTCCGTCTGTCTGCCTGCCTGCTTGTCTGTCTGTCTGTCTTTCATTCTTTCACAGAATTATGTGGACAAAGGTGACCTTGTATTTTTTATTTTCCTGCCTTCTACCTCTGTGACATACCACATGAAGTTTAAGCAATGGTGAGGATGGAATCCAGGCTCTCCTTCATTCTAGGCACATATTCTACAAACTGAGCTATATTTCTAGCCCCGAAGGGTATTTTTTTTTGTTTTGTTTTGTTTTTCCAGACAGGGTTTCTCTCTGTAGCCCTGGCTGTCCTGGAACTCACTCTGTAGCCCAGGCTGGCCTCAAACTCAGAAATTCGCCTGCCTCTGACTCCCAAGTACTGGGATTAAAGGCGTGCACCACCATTGCCCTCTTCCCCCCCACCCCCCAAGATTATTTTTAAAAGTGCGTTTTGAACAGAATGTCAAGGCCAAGGAAAGAGGCCACTCCCTCCTTCCCTTCCTCTCTGCCTCCCTCTCTCTCTTCCTTCCCCCTTCAATATTTGCTTTCAGTCTCTACAATAACTGGATTTTTACATGTTCTAAGCTATTATCTGGAGTAAAGAAACAAATCTGGGGGTTGGAGAGATGTCTCAATGATTAAGAACACTTACTGTTCTTCCAGAGGACCCAGGTTTGATTCCCAGCTCATACATGGTGGCTTGCAACCATCTGCAATTTCAGTTTGAGGGGATCCAAACCTCTCTCTAGCCTTCATGGCCACCAGGCATGAATGTGGTGAGCAGACATTCATGCAGGCAACGCACTCATAAGATTGAAAAAAATCTTTTAAAGAAACAAACCTGGCTCTCTACCCTCAGGTAATCTGTGTGGAGATAGATGACAAGTGTGAGCATGATGAATCGTGTCCCCTTTTCCAAGCAGTCCATACTGTGTTCTTAAAGAAAAGTCCTATGCAGAGCTATTATATCCTAGACAGACTCGTCCAGGCTAATGACTGCTCAGCTTTGTGTTGTGGAACAGAACACCACAGGCTAGACAAATGACAAGGAAAAGAAGTCTGTTTGGGAGGCCATTTTCACCAGAACTCGAAGTGGAGGGTAAAGAGTCATGAGTTGGTGGGGTGGCTTACCCTCTGCCCTTTGTCTTGTGCCCATACACTCAAGGACTAGGTTACACAAGCAGCACACAGTTATTTATTTTTTATCTCTCGCTCTTTATCTTACGTTTGCCTCTATTTAGTGTCATTTCAGGGGCTTACAACTATGTCTACTGTCTTAGCCTTTAGTTTCTAGTTGTCTGAAATGTTTTATACCTATTTTCTTTCTTCTTATCTTTTAGACTAATATATTTGTTACGTTTTCTCTTGGATTAGCTTGCTAGTCACGGATTGTCTTTGATTATTTTTATCACTAAAATAAATATTATCACCTAAATGTTATAATCTCATTTAAACTAGTACTTCGCTAGAGCACCCAAGCAGTTCTCCGAATGCACAACACCCAGTTCCGTCAACACTCACAGCCTCTTCTCTATTGCTGCCAAAATCTAATTTTGCACATATTTATACTTTTCCTGGCATATCATGATTGCTACTCCGTGGCTCAGTACTCCTTTACATGGTTGTTTATGTTCATCCCTCCTCCACACTCATTTCTTCTTGTCTTTCCGTGTCTCACTGAGGTCATTTCTGCCTGAAACAGGCCTACATTTAATAGGGGCAGGACCTGAGCTTAGAGCGCAAAAGACATCCACAAGCCAAAGGTCTAAAAAGTTAAATCAAGATAAAACGATTTAAAATGCATCCTTCTGTCCTTCCACCTAGACAAATAAGTCTCCATTAGAACATTCAGGCCAGCTTCAGTTAAATGCTCGGACTCCTCAGAGTTCTGTGCTGGGAAGTGGTTGCTGGGAGACCCATCTTGACTTTTGGCCATCATCCTCTGTCTCAGCATCCCTTCTGTCCTTCCTCACAAGGGCCTTAGGTTTAAGCAAGTGCTCACCTACAATTCCCTATTCATGTCCTCCTCCAGCAAGCCATGGCAGCCCAAGATGTGCATACCCACGCTGTAATCCTCTGGGTGATGCACACCTCTGGGAGAGAGGGGCTTGGTGCACAAATGCCTTTGATAAAATACCACCATCCAAATTTGCTCCTCACTTCCTCTCTGGTTGGATCTTAGCCTATCACCACATAGTCCTGAAAACCCATTTTCTCACTTGGTACTCTCTGGAGTTGGTCATTTTTGAAGGTACTGTGGGACACAGAACTTGTGGAGACTGGGAATTGGTTCAGAGTAACTACCCTGTAAGTATTTATGGAGAGAGCTCTGTATGAATCGGCAAAATGAGACCACCTTTAAGACAGAGAGTCTATTGGCATCACCCTTTCTTGAGCTAACATGTGGGCTTACATTAGACATTCTGTCAGCATTCTCTGGCAGGAATCTAGAGCCAGTGGTGCTCAGTCTAGGAGGAGGATAGCAGCCAGGAGGCCAGACTCGTGTTGGGGGTCCTGCTCCTCTAACTTCCCTCCTGAGAGGATGGGCAATGCTTTGATCTACAGTGTGGCACATCCTGGTTTTCTATACAAATTTAAAATATTGGTTAGGCAAAGTCACCACTCATATAGTGTGACTCAGGGGCCGTGCAGTCAGCTCAACCGTCTGCATCTCTGGCATGTGCTGTGGATGCAGTGGGGGTGGAATCAATGCCTCCCTGGGCAGACCAGTTCCTTCACCCCTCTGTCTATGAGCAGCCCAGTTTGTGGCTTGAGGCCTAGGCTTTGTTGGCAAGCAGGAAACCCTATACCCTGGCTGCTTGTCTCTTCCTGCCACAGAAGAGCCGCTTGTGGGTACTGAGCAGTCACTGTAAGGGAAGCTTGGGTTTCTAGGACTCCCATGGAGCTGGGGGGTCCCCAGAGTATATGAGAGGATGCAGAGGGAGACAAGGGTGGTCCATGTGCAGGAAGTGGGGAGGGACAGCCCACATGTATGATTCATGCCCACTTGCTGATGCTCACCCAAATTCCAAGTGATTTCTAGTTGTTTCCAATGCTAGAAGACATTTGGAAATATTCCTTTAGGAGTTGGCTCCATTAGTTGGCATTTTGAATCTTATTGGTTTTGGCAAGACATCATTTGGCTAGTGAAGAATCTGCCTGGGTAGGAGGAGAATAGAGGAAGCTAGGAAAAGTCAGTGAAGCAGCTACCTTTCCAACTCTGGTGTTTGTCATCATTTTTTGTGTATAGGTTACAGTCCATCAAGGCTTTTCCCAGCCTTTGCACACAGTCCACTTCTTACTTCCTTCAAGTGTTTGGCTATATGGCCACCTCTGTCTGGAACACCCATGAACCAACCCTGGGTCACCCTGTAAGGCCCAGTGTGATAGTCAGTTTTCAGGGACTGTATCAACATACCCGAGAGAATCAACTCAAAGTCAGAAAGGTTTATTAGGGTTCATGAATCCAGAGGTTTTAGCTCAGAGTTGGTTCAGTTGTTCTTGGGTTCATGGTGGGGTAGAATATCACTGAAGAGGTAGCCCG
The DNA here is from genome assembly GCA_019843965.1 of Rhynchomys soricoides. NCBI lineage: Eukaryota > Metazoa > Chordata > Mammalia > Rodentia > Muridae > Rhynchomys > Rhynchomys soricoides. The sequence goes on along the minus strand of JADRCH010000182.1, from coordinate 1,831,385 downwards.
TGTGGTAGAGGAGCGTGTTCATCAAGTAGCAGATGGAACAGAGAGTGTGAGCAAGAATGAGAACCAGAGTCAGAGGGTGGGGAGGCTTGCTTTTGTAACAAAGTCCCTACTTCTAAACCCATTGTGCGATAAATCTGCAAGTAGGTTCATCCCTTGAGGTCAGAGCACATGCTGCACCAGGGGACCAGTGTGAGGGCTGAAGGACTAGGGGAGTTTCAGTGGAGCATCTGCCGTGAAGCCATTACCACTCCTACCCTTGCCCTACACCCTAGTTCCCACTATCCTAGTTGAAACATCAACCAATAAAATAATACTTATGTGTTTCCATCAAAGAATACAGTCTGAGTGCCAGCCAGCTGCAGGCAAGGGGCACACTAATTCATTTGTGTTTCTACTATGAGCTTAGGAGAAGGGTCAAAGCGTATTTAAGGCCTCATGATGTTCCATCCCTTACCTGAATGTATAGTATATATTTTTTTAAGTTTAGGATTTAAAACTTTTTATTAAATCCTGGGCATATACAAATAAATATACAAAATGCATTCATACTCTTAAAAAGTGTTACACTTACCTTTATACAAAAATCAGGTTTAAGAAGCAAACTGAGTCCTGTGAGCATCCCTACCCAATGCTGTCCACTCTTGTTCCTCTCATGGATGACACTATTCTTTGTTTGAATGTATTATTTCCTCGCTTGTCTGTATACTTTGCCCAATCTATTTACTCACTTGAATGACGTTTGGTTAGCCCTGCTTATTGCTGATTGATGTCTGTTTGATATTCGCACCCATCCACTGCTGACCTGCGTTTGCTTACCCCATACTTCTGAGTCTCTTGTAGATAGCTGTGCCCATTACTTCTTAGTGCTGGAGATTGAGCCCAGGATTCTGCACAAGTGGCTCTGCGTCAAATGTACACCATCAGGCTTCTTTTCTGGTTTTATTTGGGGACTAGGTTGCTCTAACTTTCCCAGGCTGGACTTGAGCTCACTTTGTATCTCAACCAGGCTTTGAACTTGCAATCCTCCTGCCTCAGCCTCTGGAGCATCTGGGATAACAGGCATGCCTGCCAGTCTCAGCTTAATTTTAAAAATCTGTATCTATTCTGTTAATCTCTGAATTTAGGCCATTTACATTTAAAGTAATAATTTATATGTGAGAACTTAAGTGGGTTTTATTTTTTTTCATATAAATTTGTTGTTCCTCCACTTGTTTCCTTTTGCTTCTTTCTTTATTTGAACACCCTTTAAAGATCCATTTTTAAAGAACGCTTTGAGGGTTTATTTTATAGTTGTCCCTGTGGCTGCTAAGTGTATGGTCATTTACATCATATGTGATTTGTCAAATCACCTCTTGGTACTGACATTTTATCCTTTTTTTTGAGACCTTACAACTTATACCTTGCCCCAATTAGGTTTCTATTGATGGAACAAACAGCATGACCACAAGCACCTTAAGGAAGAAAAGGTTTAGTTCACCTTGCAGCTTATAGTCATGAAGGAAGTCAGGGCAGGAACTCAAGGCAGGAACCTGAAGGCAGGAACCTGGGGACAGGAACCTGGGGGCAGGAACTGAAGCAGAGGTTATAGAGGAATGTTGGGTACTAAGTTAATCTTCCTGGCTTGCTCAGTCAGCTTTTTAATACCCCAGGACTACCTGCCCAGGGACAGCACAGCCCACAGTTGTCTGGGCTGTTCCACATCAATCATTAATAAAAAAAAAAAAATGCCTCATATAATTGCTTACAGTCCAGTTGATGGAGGCAATTTTTTAACTAAGATTTCTTCTGATGACACCAGCTGTGTCAAGTTGAAAAAAAAAACTAGCTGGAATGGGTCCTTGGTTCTCCTAACTTTTACATCATAGCTTGAGCACCCAGACAGAAGATATGCTGTTTGCTTTAAGCATAAATATTACTAAACTCACAATAAATTCTGCTTGATTCTGTTTTCACATGTCCCAACAGGCCTACTTCCTTTCTGAAGGTTCTAGCCATTTCGTCATTTTCTTTCGATTTGGAAGCATACTTTAGACCAGCAGTTTTCAATTTGTCACCCCCCTCTGGGGCTCGAATGACCCTTTCACAGGGGCTACCTAAGACCATCAAAAACACGGATATTTACATTATGATTCATAATAGCAGCAAAATTACAGTTGTGAAGAAGCAACAAAATAATCTTATGGTTGGGGGTCACCGCGACATGAGGAACTGTATTAAAGGGCCACAGAAGGTTGAGAACCTCTGCTTTAGACAGTCTTTAATAATAGACTGACTTATAATAAATTCTTTTTATTTTCATCCATCAGAGAATATCTTTTGTTTCTCATTTGTGCCTAAAGGGTGAGCAGGGGGTTGCCTGTTTGTTTGAGACACTATATATAGGCCTCTAATTTATGGTAATCTTCCTGCTTCAGCCTCCCTAGTGCTGGGATTATCTGAGAGGGGAGCTTTGACACACACTACATCTCTGGCTGACACCTATTTTCTGTGCTTAGATCTTGGCATATCTTTCCGTCTGCCTTCTGTGTGCTCTGATGTGACAGTGTTTCCTTAGAGATGTGTCATTTACCTCTACTTATTTTGAAGCACTCTGATTTTAGAGGTTTGATTATGACGTACCATGGTGTTGATTCTTTGGGCTAGATTTGTCCAGTTCTAGCATCTCTTGTGGCTTCTTTTGTGGCACTGTCTAGTACAAAGAAGAAGCCTTGTATCCTGCTACTTACCACTTTAACACCTTGATTATGTCTAATTTTTGTTCGTTTCTAGAGAATTTGTAAATGGTCGAAGAAGCATTTTGATGGTGGCTGCTTTACAGTCCTAGTCAGACAACCCCAGCACCTGGCTTATCTAGGGATTCACTCACTGTCTACTTCCCCAAATGGTGTGTTCTTGGCTCTTGATGCTATAAATGCTGACCTTCAGTTGCATGTTGGACACCGAGGTTATTCTGTTAGAGATGATGCTGTTCTGGGAAGCACTCTGGGTAGGTAGGTGAAGCACATAGTTCTGGTTGGCTCTTTTCAATGCCTGTTGCCATGGCACTGTAGTTTTGTTGTGTTTCTGTTCTTCTGGGTTTCATCCTCCTCAAACTACCGATTGTTCTCTTGGACCATGAGATCCTGACTGATGGGGCAGAAGGAGCTTCCTGGGGCCCGGTGGGTGACCGTTTGGTGCACAAGAAGAGGACAGGAGAAGTTGTAGGACCTAGGTCTTTTCTGTCATGCTTTTGGAGGGTAAGAAAATGAGTCCTCAGTAGCCAGGTGGCCTGATTACCTACTGCCTTGGTAAAGGTGGGAGTGGAGATGGCTCTATAGTCCTCAGGGTAGCATGTTAGAGCCGTCTGTGAAACCTGTGTCTAGGGTCCACTCCAGGTATTCATAGACCCTCCTTTTCCCTGATGTCTTAACATACACAGCAAACTCATTTTCTTGACTGCTTTCTTGCTGTGCCTGTTTGCAACTGTTGGTGGCCAGGCTCTCAAGCCCCTGAAAGAGCTGTAAAACTATAAATGTTCAGAAAATCTAGGAGAAATGCTAGAAGTGAGGACCAGATTTTGGCAGTAAAGCACAACAGGAGGGTTCTGTGTGGTGGTGACCATGTCGAAGACCTGATAGTGACACAGTGACACTGGGCTGTCATCTTGTAGGTGTTACCACTGGGGAGAATGGTGTGAAAGGGCATGCATCTCTCTGCATTGTTTTCTTGTAACTTTATGTGAATCTACAGTAGCAAACAGAATGTGAGTTAAAAGAACAAGTTAAAAATTGCATCCCATATGCTAGAAAGCTGCAATTTGGAAAAAGCATTGTTAAAAAGATAATATTTATGATTACATTAGAAAATGTTTAGAAAATAATGTAATGAGAGTTATGAAAAAAAATCACAAAATTTACTGAATTGACCTTAAAGGAGGCTTACTGAATAATGGAGATGTTTGTATGCCATGTTTATGAAAATAAAAAGGTGTTAAGGATCAATTCCTCCCGCATTTATTGGTGAATTTAACTAAAATGTCTTTTTTAAAATTAAAACATTTTAAATTGGCATACAAAGGCTGAGATCTCATTATGGCGTTTTAAAACAAACTATTTTAATGGAGTCTTCTGTCCTCTCACTCCCCAGTCTCCCCTCTGTGCCCCTTAACCCTTAATCCTCCCTTGTGACCCCCTGTCTCCTTTCTGCTTTCACATCACACGGTGATTTGTCCCCTCCCCAGTACCTCTCTTTACCATGTCTCTGTCTCCTTCCTAATGTTTTAGTCATTCTGCGTTTATACCCACTTAGATATGTACACATGTATGTGACATGCTAGGAATCACCAGCAAGAAGGAATGAGCGTTGTTTTTTTTGTCCTTCTTAGCTTGGGTCATCTTCCTTAGTATATGCACAGCATGTCTTTATGTGACTTTATTTAGTTTTCTCTGTTGAATCTCAGCTTCTCAGATCTATCATTTTCTGTCTTTTCCTTCATTTGGGGAGTAGTCAGTCATTATCTCCTTGGCCACTTTTCAACTTTACCTTCTGCCTTCCAAATTTCACAATCCTGGAGATACCAACATGAGATCTTTTGCTAGTATTCTATATGATGCATGAAAATTTATTTGAATTGTACTTTTGATTTATCTTGTGCTTTTATATAGATCTCTTTTTATACTCTTAAAAATGATACCATGGGCATTATACTTAGTAATTTTCTTATTTCAGCTTCTAATTTATTTCTTCCTCTGTCCTGTGAGCCAGTCCTCTGTGGTATGTTCAATTTTCTAAGTATACATTGCAATTCTAAGATTTTGATTTGATCATCCCTATCTCATAAAGCTCTCTGAACCTTCTTATTTTTTCATTGTTTTTAGACACACTCACAATTTTTCTCACAACATTCTTGGTTTCTGCTTAAAGACCATTGGCAGTTAACTTGAGTATTTCTGTTATTTCAGTGTTGAGATCTGTGAATTTTTTTCTTACCTATTTTGAAATCTTTTTTTGGTTTGGGTATGATGGGAAATTTTAAATCAAACACTGGATTTGTATACGTTACAACTATAAATTGTAGCTTCTAGAACTTATTTAAAGTTTCATTTTAGTCTGTTAATCTATGTTATTTCATATATTTTCCAATATAAACAGTTCATTGGATCATTGGATGGAGCTGACTACTATTTTATTTGGGATCTTATATTTATGTGTGAGATTGTGTCCCACATTGTTATTCTGGTTGCGAGCTTGTGTGTGCCTCACTATGATACTGGAATTTCTGTGTTTGTTTGTTTTATTGGTTGGTATCAAGGTTTGCTTTTTTTCCATGTATTGAAAAATTTCCAGCCTTGTATGTTTTTGTCTCTGTGACAAATACCTTGGAGAAAACAGTTTAAAGTGTAGATACTTATTCTATCTCATGGTCCCAGGAGTTTCCATCCAGTGTCAATGGATGCCATTTGTTACCGTGCCTGTTGTAAACTTGAGCATCCTAGATAGAGCAAGTGGTAGGTCTAAGATGTTTACCTCCTGGCATTTAGAAAGCAGAGAGAGAGAGAAAGGGTGTATGTGAGAGAGAGATGGAGATAGAGAGAGAGAGAGAGAGAGAGAGAAAAGAAGGAGAGAAAGAGAGGAAGGAGAGGAGAGAGAGGATGGAGAGAGAGAAGAGAAAGAGGAGAGAGAGGAGAGAGGAGGGAGAGAGGAGAGAAAGGAGAGAGAGGAGAGAGGATCGAGACAGAGACAGAGACAGAGAGACAGAGAGAGAATATCTTAGGGTCACACCCTGAGTGACCTGTTACTCCCAGCTAGTTCCCTCCTACTCTCTACTCCTCCCAGTAACCCATTATAAACCCATCAATGGATTGATGCACTGATGAGGTAGAGGCCTCAAGATCCAATCCTCTCTCAGTGACTAGATCCACCATTCGAGGGCCAAACCGTCAACACATGTGTTGTTTTGTTTTATTTTGTTTTGTTTTTAGGGGCTGCTTGTATTCAAACCATAACATATCTCATAAAATACGTGGTGTGGTCCTTAGTTACCAAAGTTTCAAATTACTTATTTCTGTAATGATCTGTAACAGTTTTTGCCATCTGGTATTAGTGTTTTCCTTGTGGGGAGGCTTATTTTTCAGCTTATTTCATTTTTACAAGGCCACAAAGATTTCCTAATTTTTCTGGAATTGATTTTGATAAAGCATGCTTTCTCATAATTTCCCAATTTCATCTGATTGCTCAAATGTATCCTGTGTCTCTTTGCCATCTTTTGACTCTTGAGACAGCATCTATAGCTATGTTCCTTTATGCCTTTATGTTTTCTGTCTTTCCCCGGAGACCTCTTCTGGAGCAGCACTGACATTTTAAAAGCTTTGCGCTGAACCACCTTTTAATTGGTTCAGTGTCTCTATTATATGCTCATCTTTATTTTAGAAGTTCCTTATTATCTGCTCTGTTCAGTTTTCCTTAATGATTATCTCATTAACTATTTTCATCTTTTCTTTTTAACACAAACACTTAAGATAGTAACTCTTTTTTTACATATATTGCTGTAAGTTTAGATGCATACCAGGAGGTTTGCTAAGTACATTTCCATGACCAGTTTGTACTGAAGACCTTACGTTTCCAATGTGCTTTCCTTTGAGTCATGAATTTCTTAGAAGGATGCTCCTTAATTTCCAGATGCACAAGTATTTTCCAGTTACCTTCAGGAATACATTTTTACTGCTTTGGAAATGATTACAGACTTACAGGAAATTGCAGAGATAACACAGAGAAGTCCCAAGTCTTCACAAATTTTTCTACAACAACACATCTCACACAATGAAAGTTACAGTCACACAAATCGAATTGACAAATTAGGGGCTCAGGAGTTAAGAGTATGCATTGATCTTTCAGAGGACATCAGGTAGCTTACAACCAGCTGTAACTCCAGCTCCAGGGGGATCTAATGTCTCTGCCCTCCCCTTGGAGGGACCTGCACTCACGTGCACACATCCACACACATATACATAATTTAAAATAATAAAGGTGAACTTCTTAAAATGGCAAATTTGACATTGCTATAATACATGTGTATTCTATGTAGTTTTTAATGCACCCATAATCATTACATCATCTAAGCAGAGAAGTGACACGCTACCAAGAAAGTCTCCCCAACGTTACACCACCCAGACACACTCTGGATCCCCTTACCAACATTAATTACCATAGCAAGTATTGTTTCTTTTCTCTCCACTTAGTTTCTTTAATACTTCACAACTTATTTTCAGTGTTGCCAGTATGACATTACAGTTCTTTGTATTGATCAAAATTGTTTGGTGATCCTGCATATGATTATTTTGGAAGCATTTTGTGTGTGTTTTAAAAGACACCACATTTTGCAGTTACCCTAGTAGTTTTTGCCTATGTTGATCTGGCAGCTTCTCACAGGGTTTGATGGTTTGAATGAGAATGTCCCTCACAGACTCTGGCATTTGAATTCTTAGTCCCCTGTTGGGGGTGCTGTCTGGGGAGGCTTTGGAGGAAATACATCATCAGAGTTGGACTTGGAGGCTTCAAAGTTTGGAACTATTCCCAGGTCATTCTCTCTGCCTCCTGTTTGTGGTTCAAATGTCAGCCCCCAGCATCCTGCTTCAGGGTACTACCAACTGCACCCTTGCCCACCATGATGGAGCTGTATCCTTCTGGAACCATGAACTTTTCCTTCCTTAAGTTACCCTGGTCATGGTGTCATGTTCTAGTTCATTTTTAGTTGTGTCACCCATTTGTGAGGTTGTACAATATGAGTGAGCACATTTGAAACCATTGTATTTATTTTGTGATTTAAATCAGTTATTATCAAGCAGATGAATTACTATTAATTCTTCTTTTTAAAAAAAAATCATCTTAGCCAGGGCTGGAGAGATGGCTCAGAGATTAATAACACTGGCTGATTTTTCAGAGAACCCAAGTTCAGTTCCCAGCACCCATATGGAAGCTCACAGCCAGCTGTAACTCTAGTTCCTGGGCATCCAGTACCCTCGTCTGGTCTCTGTAGATAACAGACACTCACTTGGTGCACATACATACAGGCAAAACACCCATACACATAAAATAAAGACAAATAAATCTGTTTTGTCTATACAGTATACCAAGTTTTATTTTCTTTAGCATTTATTTCTTCTTTTTTGTTGTGAAAGTTTTAGTTTCAATTTTTGATTCCATATATGTATAGTGTATTAACACGAATCCCCCTGCCACTTCTACTATATCTCCCCAGTCCCTCTTAAGTTGCCTCCTTTTCTTTAATTATTAATGTTACATATATGAATATAAACAAATTAACATATAAACACCAGCTGCTAGGTCTGTTTAGTGTTGCTTGTATGTACACGTTTGTAGGTACGCAAATTTTAATCTGGGTTTTGTTCTTTTGTCCTAACACCACACCCATAAGTAAAGATACAGATGGCTTTTAATGACTTGTTTCCCGTTGCTTGTCTTACACAGTTCTTGCTGAGCAGTGAGTTAATTGGCTCCCGCTGGAAGACAGTTTCTCATTTCTTTCCGCCTGCTGCTCTTAAACAATTAATTTATTTGTGTGTATGTGGTTTGTGTTTGAGTGGTGTGTGTGTGGTGTAATTGCAGATACATGTGCCTATGAAGGCTGGAGGAGGAGGTCAGATTTCTGCTTTGTCATTCTCTGATATGTATGTGTGTGTGTGTGTATATATATATATATATCCACATACACTTCCAGTGACCAATTGGGGATCTTATAATGCATCATCTGTAAATAGCTTGAACATCTAAAATTTGGTGAATTTTATTATGTAATACAGGCCTTTTCACCTGGCATTTTCACCAATTTTTTTCACTTGCTCTTTATGCACAGACTTAGTGCTTAGCATTTGCTCCTGGCTGTTGTGTCCAGATTTAAAGAAACAGCAGTAAAGAGCAATACACACACACACACACACACACACACACACACACACACACACACATGTGCACATACATATAAACACATATACAGGTGTACACATATGCATATATACACACACACATATGGGTAGCATGTATATCTGTTCACCACTTGTGTGGTTGGTACTGGCAGAGGTTAGAAGAGGAAAATATTGGATCCCCTGGAACTGGCGTTTCAGACAGTTGTGAGTTGCCATGTGGGTGCTGGGTATTTGACCCTGGTTCCCTAGAAAAGCAGCTAGTGCTCTTAATTGCTGAGGGATCTTGACAGTGCCCCAACTTCTTTATTTTTATTTTTTTGAGACAGGGTCTCTTGCTGAACCTGAAGGTAGACTGGTGGCTATAAAGCCCCCACCAATCCTTCTTTCTCCATCCCTTCTCCAAGTGTTAGGGTTAGAGGTGAACACATGACCATGCCTTACATTTTACTTTAGTGCGAAGATGCATACTCAGGTCCTCATGCTTGCCCAGAAAGTATTCTTACCCACTGAGCCATCTCCCTCCTTCTTGCCTACTGCTTTTAAAAACTAAATAGCTGAGTTTTTGTTTGAGGATTTTTAATTTTCCTCAGAAAATTTTTTATGCTTTAATTCTATTTCTTTTACTTAGAGTTTGCTGACCTTATGGTTTAAGGTCTCTCAGACATTGTCATGTAAAGTATTAGATAGATACATGGATAGATAGATGGATAGGTATATACTAGAGGAGAGATAGGTAATAGAAGATCGATAGACAGACAGACAGATGACACGGTGTCTTCATTCTGGAAATTTGTTACATGATATGTTTGTCACTCTCTCGCATGCTGTATTATGCTCCTGTTAGTATCTTCCACACCTTCATGTTGCCATCTGGGTAATTTTCAAAACTCTGTCCCAGCTCTGTTCCCTTCCCTTCAGTGCTGTCTAAATACCCGGTTCAGTCTGTTTACTTCTGAGTATTAATTTATTCAGTTCTTTTTTTGAGCCTGCTGAGAAATTTTCCGTTTCTCCTCTGAATTTCCAATCACTTCCTTGATGTCTTTAAAATACAGAGCCTGTTGATTTTTCAGTGTGTGCTGTGCCCACTGAGCAGTTTGCAGTGTGTGCAGGTCTGGCTTTCGTGTGTGTGGTTCTTGTGGCTTTCTCTGATCCTACCATACTCCAGGGAGTCTATTTTCATTGAACTGTTTTCTCTGACAGCTCCTATGTCCCATCACTTTCTCTGTGGGTGTTTTGTAGGCACAGCCAGTGCTGGTGCTTTCACAGAAGATTCAAATTTGCTTCTGTGGGGTAGCTGGGGCATCATTAGCCTGGAGCAGAATCAACCAAGTTCTTGTCTGGAGGGTTTCGAGACGTCCATGTGGCATGAATTAGGGCTAAAGCTTCTGCAAATGCTCACTGGTGGTTGTCAATTCTCAGGGGATTCCCTCGCTTCCCTTCAGGGTTGTATCCAGACTATAATTTCCTTTCATTACCTCAGGGATGGCATGGATCCACTCTAGTCCATATTTAAAATAAGAAGATGATCCTTTGAATTGTCCTCTTGATGCAAAGAGAATGTCCTATTAGGCTCTAGTCTTAAGAAGGAGCTGAGATCTCTCTTGTTCTATAGCATCCCATTAGGTTACAAACAGCAAAGTCCAAATTCAGCCACTCATTGAATGAGCTCAGAGCCACTGCAGATTCCAGGCACTGCTTATTTTTCAAGAAGCTGCTCCACAGCCTTTAATGCAGCCACCAGCTGCTGGCTATGCCTGAAGGTGGTGCCTTTCCATCGACAGGTTTCTATCCCATTTAAAACAGTTACTTGGCTTTAGCTGAAGGAACACAGTCAGTGGCCTCCGCACCAGGGAAAGCATGATCCTCCCCTGTTCTTCAATGTCCCACCTACCAGTGTTTTCTGTTTTACATGTGTGGTGATGGACGCTCTTCTACAAACATCCACGTGTGTTTTGTACAATTATTTCCTACAATAAAAGTTGAGAATGTGGAGAGACAGAGTTGAGAATCATTTGGGAAGTGGTTGATATTCCTTGGAAACTGGATACTAGTGTTTTTGATGCCATCACAGATAGGATGGAATCTTGCTATGAAACACAGGCTAGTCTTGAACTCATGGGTGGTTTAAAAGTGTCTGCCTCAGACTCCTGAATTCTAGGACTGGAGGCACATACCACCATTCTGGCTCACTTTGAATGGTTTTATTATACAGTTCATATATCGTATAATTAAGTGAATAATATTCTGTGGTTTCAACATGTCTGTAGAATTGTACAACCATCACCGCTGACTTTAAAACCATTTACCACCTCAAAAGAAACCCCATAGGTTTTAGAAATTCTCTAAAGCCCACACTTCTGTCACACCCCTGTTCCCCATAAAACCATGAACCTCAGAGACTATGCTCATACTTGCTCTAGTCCTATCAGCATAGTTTTGGACATCTCATAATAGAGTCTCATGTATATGACATTTTCCACTGACTTTACTTTGAGTACTACTACACTTATCAGTCATCTTATTGCAGATTGTATTAGCCCTAATTACTGCTAGTTGACACATAATATTATAATGTATGACTATACCAAGCCATCCATCTATCAGTTAACCAACACTGAATATTTTTCTAATTTTGGATACTACAAATACTTCTTCTTCAAACATTTGTGTAAAATTTTACATGGGTGTATGTTTTCATAAAGTATTTTTAAAGTAAACTTAGGAGTTTTTTAAAGTATACTTAGGAGTGAAATTGTTGGATGGTACTGCATTAATTTTTTTGACAAATTGTACATGTGGTACATGCTTGTAGTCTCAGCACTTAGGCAGAGGCAGAGGCAGAGGCAGAGGCAGAGGCAGAGGCAGAGGCAGAGGCAGAGGCAGAGGCAGAGGCAGAGGCAGGTAAATTTCTATGCCAGCTTAGTTTACATAGTGAGTCACAGGACATCCAGAGCCACACAAAGAGAATCTGTCTTGAAAAGTCACACCAAAACTTTTTTTTTTTTTTTGGAGAAATCTTCAGCCTGTTTTCCAAATCAGTTTCATTGTCTTACATTTTTACCGTTAGTATGAGACTCAAAAATTTTGTGTGTATGTATGGCTATACATGTATGTGTTCACACATGTAGAGATTCATGTGTGTGTGTGGGTTCAGGCCCACCTGTTTGCACATTCATGTACAAGCTATGGGTCAGCTTAGGGTGTTATTTCTCAGGTGCCATCTACCTAATTTTTATGCATTAAAATATTTTAATATACAAATGAAACAACTAGCTAGTAGACATGAAGAGTATAATGGAGTTGTTCTCATTTATTAAAAAACTGGAATGAATTTGAAGAACTTAGACATCCTGTTTCCATTCCCAATACTGTGACATCCCCATGACCCTAATGTAGATGGATGAAGACTGAAAGCCCACACAGTCTGCCTGAGTTTTGCATGATGCAAATAGGTAACTTTTATCAGCAGTTTTTACTGACAGACCCAGTGGTGGTGACACAATGCAATCTATCAATGCAGGCAAATTTATATTTTGAGAGCTTTTTATTTTTATTTTATTATACAGTTATTGTGTTGCAATGAACTCTAAAAGGAAAATATCATACAGCTAGATTAAAGTAGTTACTCAAAGATTTGTTCGGTTCCTAATTCTATACATCTCAGTAGAATGGCCATTCTGAAACTGTAGCTCTTGGATTAGAGTTTTGTATGTTCACTATCAATTGCATCTTTATACACTTATTCATCACCTGACACACACCCCCCCCACACACACACACAGAAACTATGGTGGAGCTGAAACTAGAGAGGAAAAAACATTAGCTTAATATCCTCTTCCACAACTCTGTGTCCATTTACTGGTATTCGGTACTTCCCCATTACCTAATATCACCCTCTCTTGGCCTCCTTCCTAAATAGTATACTGTACCCACACTAACAGTGATGTGTGTGTGTGTGTGTGTGTGTGTGTGTGTGTGTGTGTGTGTATTACAGGCTAGGATCCAAGTATGAGAAAAACCACCTTGCTTTCCAAGGCAGGATCTCATTGAGTAGTCTAGGCTAGCCATCAAGCCCCAAGAATGGCCACCTTCCCAGAAGTAGAATTATAACTGTGTACTACCACTCTAGGCTAGGGACTGAACTCAGGTGCTAGTATTGCAAGGCAGGCGCTTTTCCCATTGAAGCACCTCCCCAGCCTCTGGATCATTTCTTGCATATCTTCTCTCTGCTGGTGGGAAGAGTGAGGGTGTGACCAAAGCCCTTGTAGCTGGTGTGAAGCAGTGTCTCACCTTGGCTTTGATTGGCATGACTACCATTCTGTTTCCATTCTGTTGCTATGACAAACCCCAGGACCAAAGACAACTCTGGGCAGGAAAAGATTTGACCTACATTTCCACTTGCCTGATTTTCTTCTTGGAGTTTTACTGTTCTGCCTTTTGTATAGACACAGGGCCATTTTGGATTCCTTTGTGTGTATGGTGTGAGAAACAAAATAATTCCAGAGCCTAAGCTTCTCCCAAGACTTACAAGTCCCACTGCTCCACTGGGAGAGCTCATTTTGCATGTGGGCTGCTGGCTGACATCAGAGACAAGATTGACACTTCTGGAGCTTGCTGGCTGCGTTCCTCCTCAATGGAAACATTTGTTTTCTTTTGAATGGAGTTGCTGTGAGTGCTGCATTGGAGGGAACCCCATAACATAACCCTCTTTCTTATAGACATAAGACTGTTTTGAATTACTTTGTGTGTATGGTGAGAGAAATGAAGTCCAGTTCCTTTATGGAGAATTATGTCTTTCCAGGTATCAATTGTTAGAATGAGTCTTTTCAAGGCATCAAACACCGTGGTAGTAGCCTGATCTGAGCCAGGACCTTGTACTGTGACAGTACAAGGAGTGAGCATGCTGAAGAGGCATGAGAAGATGGAATTAGAAGGACTCGGTGACAGGGGTCATGTGGATAAGGGGAGTGAATGAACATCAAAGGGAAGTCTTGGTTGTGCTTGTCCTTCCCCTTGAAGCTAGCAGATACGTAACATCTTCCTTATGACCAATCTGTGGGAGCCTGTTTTTTGTTTGTAAGACACAATGCCCTAAAATTTCTCGACATCATCCTGGGTTCATCCTCTCATTCCATGGGGGCTATGTAGCTTTCCATTTTTAGAGTTAGCTGTTGGTTTCTAAATGCAATATGGCCAATATTAATTTTGATAAAAGTCCAGTGAAGAGTTTTTTGGCCAAGGCCGTTTGGTCCCACAAGGACTGGTTGATACAGAGATGGAGGTCTAGGTAATGGTGGGGTGTGTGGTCCCCAGAACGGCTGCCATGGTCTCAGTCTCTGATGAAAACAAGGGTAAGTGTGTTCTAATGATTTTGTTAGCCCCTTGACCTCAGTGACAAAGCCTCAGCATGGAGAGAAGCCCCACCTTGGGAGCAAGAACAGAAGAATCCTGTTCTGTGTGCTGGAGAGGGAGGTCTCTGTGGAACTGCTCTCAGGGATCCTACAGAGACTCCTTTCATGAGAAACCGCCCCACTCAGGACATTCTTGTCCAAGAGTGGTCAGGCTCCCCTGAAAACCGAGGGAAGCAGTTTAATTCCCATGAATCATTTTCTGATATGTGATAATTTCAGAAAGAGAAGCAGCCTGGGAGGCTTTAAACATAATCATCTCTCAAAATCATCACTCAAAAGTACAGAGCTATAAGTGATGGCAAGGGACGGTTAGCACGTCTCTCAGCTTAGAGAAAAGGAAACGGAGCCTGAACAATGACACAGCACATTTGGAGCACTGAGGAAGTCAGCTCTGCAGGCCTCAGGACCCTGCCCTCCATCTCCTCACACATTTCTGGTGAGGGGATCACCAAGTTTGACATCTTAAAAAATTGTTTTGATATTTATTTATTTTTATTGTGTGTGTGGATGTTTTTCCTGCATGTGTAGCTGTGCACCACATGCATGTGTTACTCATGGAAACCAGAGGAAGGTATTGGGTTGCCTGGAACTGGAGTTACAAATGGTTGTCAGCTGCCATGTGGATGCTGGGAATTGAACCTCAGTTCTCTGGAAGAGTAGCCAGTGCTTTAAACTGCTGTGCCATCTCTTCAGCTTCTTAAAAAAATTTCTTGTTACAGAGCATACATACTCATGTGTGCATGTGTGGGTACACACACACACACACACACACACACACACACACACACTTGGAGGTTTGAGGACAAACTTGGGTGTCATCCTCACAAATTCTGTCTACCTCCTTGAATACAGGCTGGGCTATTAGCCTGGAGATAGCCTATTAGGATAGACTAGGCAGCCAGTGAGCCTAAGGGCCTTCGTGTATCTACATTGCCAGTGCTGGGATTAGTTCACCATCATGCCAGACATTTTTGTGGGTTCCAGAAATTATACTCAGGTTATCATCTCACACAAAAAAACATTTTATCAACTCATCCATCTACTCAGCCTCTAGCTTGGCAATAAAATGAAATCAGAGCACACAGGAGCACTGTTTCGTTGGTGTCCCTGACACAGAACGTCTAAACACATGTGCATTGCCTTGTTCAGGAACTTTTAGGTTGCAATCTTTTTCTTAGTGATGTAATACTGCCACTTACGTCTGCTTGTCATCCGTTGTGTTTTTATCCCTGCCACAGTGCTATCTAAGGAGACAGTTCTCTCCACAGCAGGCTAAAGGGTTTTCCCACAATTATCCAGAAGTTTACTGTCATAGCCCTGATTAGGTGCAAGTTTTTGGAGTTTCCAGTCTGCTCAGCAACTGACCACATTGCTGAGGGAAAAGACCAACTGTCTTGAGACTTATATCCAAGATGGCTTTGTCTGGGGGACAAGGAATGGTAAGGCAGGAGGGCTCAAGGTCCCACTGCCCTTGGAGAGCAAAGTCATGAGGTGGGAGCATGCTCCGGGAATTAATGGAATCCCATGGAGGATCAAAATGGCTTAATTCATTTGGATCAAGTCTTCTTCTACCAGCACTGAAAATCTCAGAGAAAAAGTCCCTCATGTGAACAGAGTGTTCTCTCTCTCTCTCTCTCTCTCTCTCTCTCTCTCTCTCTCTCTCTCT
>JADRCH010000182.1:1753423-1812141 GCA_019843965.1 Rhynchomys soricoides | reverse complement strand
GTGTGTGTGGTGTGTGTGTGTATACCCTTGTGTATGTGCAGAGATCAGAAGTCAACAATGGCTATCTTCCTCGTTCACTCTACACCCTATTTTTTGGTGACAGGATCTCAAGCTGCTCCCAGAGCTTACTGATTCAGCCAGACCTCACCAGTGAGCTCCAGGGGTCCACCTATCTCTGCTTCCCCAGTATTGATGTTACAGGCATACTAGGCTGCACCTGGCTTTTCACATGGGTACTGGGGATCCAAACCTAAGCCTTACTTTGCAAGCACTTTATAGATTGCACCAGCCCTAGAAACTATTCATAAAAGAAAATCATTGCTATAAAAGAAGTGATGTCATTCAATATGGTAAGGCAGAAATAAAAGAGAATTATCAACAATTTGACTGATATGACGTTTAAGGTTTTAAATTAAATGCAGACAACTAGAAACCTGCAATGTAATAAATTCACAATACTCAGAAGAATGCATGGATGCTTCAATATTTTAAGGTTCTATAATATTTGTTCAACAAGAATTTTGTGAGTGTCTATGGTAGAATCTCAGGACAATGTAGCACCCTCGTTATCTCTAGCTCAGGTCTCCAGGCTCTCTGTTTACACCTCTCTCTAAGCTCCATCAGAACACTGCCTTTCTCAGTAGTGACCTTTCACATTTGCTTACTGTTAGCCTTTGTTTACTAAAATGTCAGTTATCCAAGGTCACCTCCTTGTCTGTCTTGATTACTGTCTAATGAAGAACCTGGCATATGCATACATTTGCTGCATTTGTTTAATATTCATGTAGTTTCTATTGTTAATTACCTTTTAATTTCATGATTGTGTATCTAGGAGTAAATGATTGTGAGTGGTCCTAAACCCAGTTCTCAGAGTGCTTGCTACTTTAGTAGAGATTCATGAAAATCAACAAGTATTTCTCTGACCCATGCCAACAGCCCATTATGCTAACTAAGCATTCTTGTCAACTCTAACTTGTTGTGTAAAAAGATGGAAACTCTTTTTGCAGGAATCTTCTACAACTTCCTCTAAAGAAAAGACTGGAAAACCAGAAGCACAAAGTAGTAACTTCCTGTTTCCTAAAGCCTGCCACCAAAGGACACGCAGCAACTCCACCAGTAAGTATCTTCCCAAAATATCTTCGGGAACAGGACTGTGTTAGTTCCTTTTTGTTGCTGACAAGACACCAAGGCTACTTAAGGAAGGAGGGTTTTTGGTGGTGATGGTGACAGTGACAGTGGTTGGTTGGTTGATTTTTTTTTTTTTTTTGGCTTATAGTTCCAGAAGGCTATAGTCAATAATGGCTAGAAGAGACAGAAGTCATGCTGGCAGGAACAGGCTGCTGAAAGCTCATATCTTGAACCACAGGCAAAGAGCAGAGAGAGAACTAGAAATGAGAATTTTTAAACTTTCAAACCTGCCTCTAGTGACAAACTTCCACCAACAAGGCCACAGCTCCTACACCTTCTCAAACAGCACCACCAACTGGAAACCTACGGGCCTACCTGGGCCTATGGGGGACATTCTTATTCAAACCGCCACAAGAGCTTAACTGCTCCTGAATATCAGGACTAGCAGGACTGCCAGCGCTGTGGGGGAGATTAAGAGGCTGGCTCTTCCCTGGTCTTTCAAAGATAAACCAAGATGGGAGCTATTTGTCACTCAGAAAACATTCTTCATGAGTGTTTTCCCAGACAGCTAGAGAGGTAAGCATTGGCCTTACCATCTCTCTATGACCAGTTCTTCTGGCTGGGTGACATGCTGAGGAAGGAAGGAAGAAACAAGCAGAGTGGACTACTCTAGCTGCTGGCTGAGCAAGCTTCTCTCTCTCCCTATGACCTCTGTTGCCTTATCTGTGATATGATAGGGCCTGAGGCTGGAAAGCCTCAGGGTTCTTGATTATTGTAGATAGAATCAGAAGAATGAAGAAATTAAGACCACAGTGAATCATAACACTAGCCATGCTAATACTGAGCTCTGCTAACATTTTCAGTTAATTCCATGCTCTTCTCACGTGACTTCAGAAAACTTATATGCACAAGTCACTGAAAATTCTGTTCTAAATGCTGTTTTTTTTTTAAGTGGAAGCACACAATTTCATTATATGAACATTACAATCTAGTTAGCCAACACTTTCCCCCTAGATATTTGCATCATATATATTATATAGAGATTATATATAATATAGAGATATAGATACTATATCAGTCTTTCACTAGCATAATCCATATTGCTTACTTTATACATGAAAATTTTATTTGTACCAATGTTGGTTCTAAAGGGTAACACTGTTAGCCTCCATATCTGCAAATGGGAAATACTTGAAAAAAATTACATTTGTATAGAAAATGTTCAGATTCTTCTTCTTCTCCTTGTCTCTAAACAATACGGCATAAGAAGCACACATCTATGCATCTATTATGTGATGCTAATGCAGTAAGTTTATACAAAAGATGGAGAAGCACCACTTACTGTGGTATCTGTGGGGTTCCTTGAAGCAATCATTCTCTGTGAACACCGTGTGACAACTAACAGGTTGAAAGCTGAGTGTGGGGGTTTATAGCTGTCCCATCGTGTGGGTTGTAGAGGTAGAATGAGCAGGAGTGTGTGGCCAGGCTGGGCTAGAGCAGATCCTGTCTCAAAAGCAAATCAAACCAAACCAACCAACCAACCAAACAACAACACAAACAAAACAAAAACCACAAAACACCAAAGCAAAACAAAAGAGAGCACATTCCAAGGCAGGTGTGCTTCGGTTGGGATCTAGCTTCTTTGGAGGCGATTGTCTGTATGACTTTAGGGAAGTTTTTGACTCTCTGAGCCTTGTTATTCTATGTCACTGTCAGCCATCTTAAATCAATTAGGACCCATTTGGAGGTTTGTGTAACTTGGTTTCTTGTTAATGTAATGGCTTAGGAGTTGCTGTTTGGTTTAAACAGTAGGTCGTTACAGCTTAAGAACTTTGGCCACACTTTAGCCTGACTCTCCTTCAGCAGCAAATGTGATCAACCTACTTCTTCACACTGAATTATTATTATTTTTTTTTAAATATTTGTCGTACAGCCTTCTCTTTCTTTCCTGGTTTCTGCTTCTCTGCTTTACGTTGCATCTGGGACCAGTTATACACTTTGTCGGGGCGCTGTCTAAAATGAAACAAAGAGACCCTGTTCAAAATTATTAAGAATTTCAAAGTGGCAAAAGCCCAGCATTAAACCAAGCTGGGAGTCTTCTGGCCACAGGCCCTGGTGACTGCCCAGGCCACATGTTCACAGTCTCAGCCATGCTGGTGTCCTGGTAGCTGAGTAGAGTCCAGGATTGACCCCTGTAGGTACTGCTTTCGTGGTACCCTGACTGTCCATCACCCACGTGGCCTGTCTTCCCTGGATGTGACTCAGCTGGTCCAAATGACACAATTTCCTCCCTGTGCCCTTCAGGCCTTGGCAGGTAATGGCCCCTAGGACCCCAGCACATCTGGCTGTTTGTGTAAGTGTGCCTTTGGTTCTTATGCAAGCTGTGACTTGTACACTGGCTTATAAAACAGCTGGAAAACAGACCTCTTTAGGCAAATGGAAAATTTTCTTCATTTATTGAATACATGTTTTGGTGACTCTTGCTAGTTTTTTATTGGGGTTATCATTGTCTTATTAACTTACCAAACTCTCGATTAAATTAATATTGAACACTGGATTTCTTAAACACACTTTAGAGAATCAACTGTGTCCTGTGCTGGCCTCTGTTTCTATAGGCAGGCCAGAATCCCTGGAAGGGGCAGAGCACCCAAAAGCACAGTGGCTGCCTGGGTCAGGAAGGGTAGATCCCAGTTCAGCATGGTGTCAGGGGCTTGCACCAGACTTGCCCATGGCTCTGCCATCAATCTTCTGTTGTTCATCTCAAATTCATTTGTACTTATTTCTCTTCCTCTCCTTCATTCAGTGTAGGTCATGGTCATGGGAAAGCCTAGGACCCAGAGGTCTGGATTATATTCTGGACTTACTTATTGCTGTGAAGCCACTGTGCCTCTGTCTGCTCGCTAATAAGTAAGGAGTAGACTAGGGCTCCTGAAAGTCTCTGATTCGGACTAAATGACCTCTGACTTCCAGCTCTGCATCCTGTCTTCCCCATGCTTCTCCCTCCTGGCCCATCTGGGAGCAATTGGTCCCTACAAGTTACAGAAGATCGGTGTTTCCGAAAAGACTCTGGAAGCAACCATCTTGGCAGGGAGATGTTTTTCTAGCTACTTTCAGAGCATCAAAGAACCAAATATCCCTCTTTCCATGGTGCCTCTACCTCTGTTCTCAATTGTCTTTAGGCATCTTATGTCTTCAGGAAGCCTATTCAGACCCTACCTGGCTAGTCACTTCCTTTCTTTAGTTTATAAACAAGTCTTTCCCAGTCCCTCCCTCTCCAAGAAGGAAATCTTAAACCTTGATGCATATTGAATTTCCTGTGAGCCACCACTCATTATGTCCTTGGTATGGGGGATTGGGGTCTCCACTTATTCAAACTGAAGTATGCTGGGCCTCCAGAACCCCGCTGCCAAGGCACTGGCCACACGTGACTCCTGAACACATGGAAGTTCACTGTGGAGAACACAGAAATTTTAGAGCTCATGTCTGACCAAAGACTAAGTACAAGAAAAAAATAGAACATGAACATCTCATTAATGTCTTTATATATTGTTTGTATGTTGATGATGCATAGCTTAGACATAGTGAACAGAATAAAATATATTAATACAAATAAATCAATTGCCTCCATTTCCTTTAATTCCTTTTATTTAAAAAAAAACATTTTTTTAACCTATTTTGCTTGTTTTGGCTCTTTGAGGCAAGGTCACACTGTGTAGACCAAGCTGGCCTGAACTCTCTCTTTTCTTTTGTTTTATCTAGATTTTGATTTTCTTTGAGACAAGATCTCAGATAGCCTAGGTTCTTTTAAAACCTAGTATATAGTAGAGGGTGATCTTGAACTCCCCATCCTCCTGGATGAGTGCTGGGATTACAGGTGTGTGCTACTCTGCCTGGTCTTCCTCTTACTTTTTCAATGTGGCTGCTAGACACATTTAAATGGCTTGTGGCAGAACACTTTGTCTTCATGTTGGGCAGTTCTAGATGTCAGCGGGTTAAGTCTGTCAACCATAAAGGTTTTCAAATTGATTGTGATGGTTGAGAGGTGGGTAGTGACTGGTGGTGGGACACAGGTGAATGACAAGAAGTCTTGTATCCCACACAGACCAGCATTTCCATAGATCCCCAAATAGTCAAGCTCTCTACCTGTATGAGACGCGTGTACCTACCACGTTGCGTAAGATGCAGTGGTGAGTCTGTATGGAAGACTGGAGGACTCCCTGGTCTCAGCCTCTCCCTGTCTCGTCTCCCTAGGTGGCCATTTATTCTCTCCCTGCTTGGCCTCCCGCTCAAGCCCTATCCCAGGAACCTCTGTCCTGTCTCCTCTCCCTTTGGTTGGGATTGGAAACTCTCTGGCAGACTGGGCTAGAGCTGTGATATGGCATACCATGTGACATACAGGAGACCGTGTCACCTCTTGCTGAGTTGGATAGAGGTGAAGAGGGAGCCTATTCTGGTGAAGAATCCTGTTGAGCCCTGCAGCACCAGATTTGTGAATGAAGGCAATTAAAATGATGCTGTATCGTCCTGGGTGATGAATAGAAACCACACAGAGCCCTACCTATGGGAGGGCTGGCGATTGGCAAGGCTGATTTTGTTCTTTGTCAGGCTTGGTGTTTGAGTGCACACAAATGATTTCTTCTTGTTTGTTTCTCCACCTGCATCTCTGTTTAGGTGTTAATCCCTACAGTGCCGGAGAAATGGATTTTCCAATGACCAAGAAATCTGCAGCTCCCACCGACAGGCAGCCCTACTCTCTCTGTAGCAACAGGAAGTCCCTCTCTCAACAACTGGACTACCCAGTTTCAGTAAGATGGAGGGGAGGGGCCTGGAGATGAGGGAAGACAGAGGTCTGTGTTATTTCCACAGCGACTAGGGGAGTCATCTTAATAGTTTTCTGCCCACAGACTGCAGAGAGCTTGCTTAGTCAGCTCAAGCATCCTACTAGGCAAAACTCATTTAGCAAGGCCCACCTGTCAAGAGCCTCTTGTGCCAGGTACATGAAATCACTGTCTCTTGTACGCTGTTAGGAGCCAATGCATAGAGAAACTCCTCATTCTCAAGCTCTTAACTAAAGCTTCCCTTTATTTCCTCTGCATAATAATTGACCTGGGAGGCCTAGGAAACTATGGCTTTGATAAGCTAAGGAGTTTATTACCATCCAAAATACTAGCATCTAACAGAATTGGGACTTGAAGTTGCATCACTTTTAAAAAACATGTACTTATTGTATGAATGTCTGTGTATTTGTGTGTGTGTGTGGGGGGGAGTGAATAGCATGCACGTGGAGATCAGAGACCTGCTTTTTTTCTTTCATAGTGTAGGTCACAGAGAGAGAGAGAGAGAGAGAGAGAGAGAGAGAGAGAGAGAGAGAGAAACAGACAGAAAGACAGAGACAGATAGACAGAGAGACAGAGAGAGACAGAGACAAAGAAAGACAGAGACAGACAGAGACAGAGATAGAGGCATACAGAGACAGAGACAGAGACAAAGAATGAATAAAGTTTGAGTAACTATCTGGACATCTCATGACCAGTGACATTGGTTGGTTAACCATCACTGATACCTGTGCTTGTTCTTACTCTGTCTGCCTAGGGGCTTCCAATGGAGGCAGTAAGACAGGATTCCAGAAGGGTTGTTTCTGGGGTTGGGGGAGGGACAGCCTTTTGTGTGGCTTAGGGTTACAAAGTCTAGGGTATCCCGGTAACTTTGAGTAGATCACCCAGACATGTAAGCAGCTTCAAGCCAGCAGCAGGGGAAAAGAGGAAGAACAGCAGAGGAGGGAAGGGGAAGGGAGGAGAGGGAAGGAGAAGAGAGGAGGGAGAGGTGAGGAGAGGAGGGGAGGGGAGGAGAGGGGAGGAAAGGGGAAAAAGGGGAAGTTGAACTTGTTCTTTTTCTAGGAGGGATAGTGTTGAAGCCCAAATATATTCCATGCTCCCTACAGGCTAGTTACATGTGTGTCTTACCTTGCAACATCAGGTCTTAGTAAGCAGGGATCCTGCAGCCCCGTTACACACTCAAGGCTGACATATTGGTTTAGTGGACAGATAGGAAGCAGCAGATAGAAAATGAAGGATGTGTAGTCACTTCCTGGGGACCAAGACCTTGCCTAAGCACACGAATGGTTAATTATTTCTGGAAGTTACACACACAGGTAAGTCTTTTTTAAAAATGATCTTCTACAGTAGGAAACTGAGGCTCAGAGGGACAAAGTCACTTCTCCATAATCTGCTCATAGTTGGCAGAACCAGGAGAACCATCTGGAAAATGGATGTGGCTTCTGAAGTTTCACCACCAAGCCATGCTGCTCCTCACTGGGGCTCTGGGACACAAAACTGCTCTTTGTTGACGCTCTCTGGTTCTTTTATGCAGTGGGTTAACCTCCATCTGTGGAATTCATGTTCTCCTTTTGAGTCTTTGAGTTCTAGACTTCTTGCCACTGAACTGTCATGCCTAACACAAGCAGGGCTTGTGGAAAATGTGCTTGGAACTGAACACAATTTTATAGCGATGTCTCAAACTCAGATCAAGGTCTTGCTTATCCTTCATGGCTTATTCTGGGGGCAGTGTGGTGTGTGATATTATTACCTTTGGCTTACTGCCTTCACAAGCCTTTGTGAGCCTCTGCTGCTGGTCTGCAGCCAGGTCACTTGGAACAGAGCTTCCAGCATAAGCCACCACATCTTAATGACACTCCACGAATCACCTTCTAGCTCTTGTACTGCTGGCGCTTAGGAGACAGAGGGTGGGGCTCTTCTCCTTTGCTGATGTCACAGGTATGTCACCTCTGCCCTCTTGGGTTCTTCATTACAGGGCACTTCGAGACCAACTCGGTCATTGAGCACAGCTCAGCTTGGGCAGCTATCTGGGGGTCTGCAGGCGTCAGTCATCTCCAACATAGTGCTGATGAAGGGCCAAGCAAAGGTGAGCAAAGATCATCACCAAGCAATGCTCACTCTCTTCTGGGAAAGTTGCTCCAAGGAAGAGTGAGAACAGGGTTATCATGCACTCAGTGCAAAAGAGGGGGCAAAGAAGCTCACACATACTTGTTGAAGTTAAGGCAATACTGATTCTTCGGTTCAGTTTTCTCTCTGAGGATACCACAGTGTTCCCCAACTGTTTCAGCACTATTCAACTTGTTCCCTATTCCTCTTGACATGATATTCCCACAACTTAATCTTGCCTGATACATAAGTTAAAATCCCTTATATTGATTTATGGAGCTGGATTGCACCTCCACATTCAGATGTTGGTAGAAGAAAGTTGGACTCAAACACAAATTTTACAAACTCCGTGTTTCCATATGGGTTGTTCAGTGGCCACAGATGTTCTGGCTCTGTTGGAGCATCCTGAAGAGCCAGGAAGAACTCTGCTCTTTCTAGATGATGGTACATCATACTAATGTCTGCCCCATGCCTGAGAAGCATCGCCAGAGGAAACCAAAGTATGAATAGTGAGAGACTACCCCAGTATCTCTTGTGTTCACCCTAAATCATACTACCTCATGCCTGGGGCTTTGTATTGGATACATTTCTGGCTACTTATCTGTTTAGAGGAGGAAGGGTTTATTTAGGCTCATGGCTTGAGTGCACAGTCCACCATGGTAGGGAAGCATTGTTGCAGAAACTGCCTTCTCCTGCAGTGTCAGGAGCACAAGGCTCCTTGCTCATATCTCAGTGACTACAGAAATGGAGGCTGAATAGGAAGTGGGGTCAGGATACAAACCTTATTACCCACCTTCCAATGGCCTGCTTCTTCCAGGGAGGCCTTGCTTCCTAGATGTGCTACAATCTCCCAAAACAACACACAGTGTTCAGACATTTCGCATCCAAACTGTACCAAACTTGCGCCTGCTTAAAATAACTAGGGCAGACACAGGCAGTTGCTGCTACATTTCAAAGCCCGTTTAAATAAGTTAGCTGCTCAGATGGACAATGGGCTTATTTAATGTACCTATCAACACTTCAGCTGATGTGGGGTAAGGGCTTAATGGCCACTATGCTCTAGGGAGGGACCCCACCACATACCTAGAGTCATCTTTCTTTGTCACCTGTTCCTTCTCAGTCCTGGGAGCTCAGCAGGTAGTACAAGGAAAGGCCCCTCAAGTGACAAGGGAGAAGCATGTGCAGTGTTCTTCTCTCTGGACAGTCCCACTTTCTGAATAATAAGCCAGTCATTTAGTCATAGTGACCAAAAAAAAAAAAAAAAAAAAAAAGCACACAATGCAAATGCAAGGTCTCAGGCATAAGGTAGTGAGTGTGCTTTGGGATGAGCATGAGAGAGATCTGGGGTGATCTCTCACCACTGATATTTTTGTTTACCTGTGGGCTCTGAGAACTGTGGACCAGAGATGAACAATCTATGAAGAGTGGTGCCATTACCAGTGGCAGCTATCAGTTTAAGAGTTTGTCTAGGAACCAAGCCTAATCCCACCTAGATGCTTCTAGGTGAACTGAAAGACCCTCATTTATTCTGCCTCATGTGTGCTTCGAGCACTTGTCTGAGGCCAGTCATGAAAGAAAATGAAAGTAGCTGTCTTCTGGTAGCTCAGAGTTTAGAAGGGAGTTTCCCTAAGGCTGAACTCAGCTTATTGGGGAATTGTAAAGATCCTTTATCTTCAACATAATGAATGGAGCTGTAGGTATTTCCTTTGCTGCTACCTAAACCAATCCAGAATGTCCCTTTAATCCACTGGAAAGTCTGCAGGGGAAACCAGACCTTCTATCTCCTCATTCTTACCTTCCATGGGTCAGCTCTGCATCGGACTGCCTTGGCTCCTTTGTAGCTGTCTCCGCAGCTGAGGCTGTCTACCGAGCTCCAGTTTCTCCCAGTGCCGCTGTTACAATCCTAAGATGTGTTTGTTTGTCAGTCCTGAGAATGGCCTAGAAATAGAGACAGCAAGGACAACACTCATAGTAAGAGCAGGTGACTGGTGTCCTTAGGCAGGGTACAGGTTGGGCACAGAATGGGGGGTGGTAAGGGGCCTTTGTTAACAGAAAGGATGCCTTCTGTGGCACACGCTGTATTACTATTGATGCCATTGATGTCTCTGTGATTCTGCTGGGTATTGCAGTTTATTTTCAAATACAGCCTGTGAATTAGGTCCCATTATTTTACAACCTGAAACAGGTTCAGAGGGAGGAAATGGATGAAAACAACCAAGTGCAGAGAATGGGGTATTAGTCCTTACCCAGCTTCCATCCGTATGGGAAATGCCAGCTTGGTGGACGAGCCTCTAGCAAAGCTACTGATACTCCACAGCCTGAGCTGGCCATGAACTACTCTCCCCACTTTGCCTGTTTAAGCTTTGAAACCCTTGGGACTAAAAGGACTTTGTCTCCACCGATTCCTTTCTGCAGGGGTAAGGGGCAGGTCCTTAGGAAATATCAGCTCAAGAAACAGCTGGAATATCCCTACATCTAGCCCCCTCTTCTTCCCCAGGGCCTGGGCTTCAGCATTGTTGGGGGAAAGGACAGCATTTATGGTCCTATTGGGATTTATGTGAAGAGCATCTTTGCAGGGGGAGCAGCTGCGGCTGATGGGCGGCTTCAAGAAGGTAGGTTTCCATCTCTCCGTGTGTGGTTGAGAGGTCACAAGAACCATTCAAACTGCCAGAGCATTAAAGAGACTGTGAGCTTAAAATGGGTCTTAGGCTTTCAGGGTACACTTCCGGGGTTATGGGGCGGGGCTCCAGGCAGTGGGCGACTTTTTTCCCCAAGGGCTCCATCTTAGTGATACCTCACAATCATTCCCTGACAACAAACAACACCTCCCCTCACCCGGGTGCTGTTGTCAGCCTGGGGCGGAAGCATTTGATCTTTGCCGATTCTATTCCTTCCTTCCCAGTGCCCCTGTTCAGATTCTGGGACTCACTGACACCCCATCCCCTTCATCTTCTACGCCTCCTCCACCTGAGACCATGAGACACCAGGTCCCACACTTCTGTCAAAGTCCCACCAAGCTCTAGGCTCCAGGAATACAGAATACAAGGACACAAATCACAGCTCTCACATCAGTGAGAATAAAGGAAAGCTTAATCTAAGTCAAATATGAGCAGACATAGCCCAGGGACATGCATCTAAGTTGGCATAAAATGGGTCACATGACCTCTTTTCTGGTCACAGAACAAAAGGAAGTCGAAAGTCAGGGCATTGTCACATAGAGCAGTGGGAACATCAGGCAGGTGGGTTTCGGCAATGAGGGTGAAATTCTGATCTAGGTTTTAGAGAGCATGCGATAGCATTCTTAGCTATAGGATGGTGGAAGGTGGTGATCTTCTGCTGGTTTGATTCCCAGCACCCACACAGTGGCCCACAACTACCCATAACTCCAGTTCCAGAGGATCCAATGCCCTCTTCGGGCCTCTGAGAGTACCAGGCACACATGTGGTTCACTGATATACATGCAGGCAAAATGTTCATATGCATCAACTGATGATTATCAGTCAATTAATAAAATATCCAGTACACTGAAAAGCATTCTATCTTGATTTTTTTTTTTGTGACATGTGCAAATTAGGACAAGATCAAATTTCTGCCACATTCTTTCATATAAGGCCATGGATGCCTTGATATTTCAGCCCTGTTTTGAGTCACTGTTAGAGAAATGTTGTAGCTCTCAAAGATTAAAATATTTACGATCATGCTTTTTACAGAAAATGCTGCCAACCCAAGCACTATGCAGCACTGGGTGCCAGGATGGTATCATGTGGGCTGTGGGAGTTTTGCATTTATCGTTGGAGAGGCACTGGATATAATGTCTTTGGATGAATCAGGAGGCAATGTATAGAATGCCGCCCGCTGGTGAGAGACAGGAAACAGAAGTGCAGAGACTGGCATGGGAGGCCAGCCGCTGTTCTTATGGCTGCCTGGGACAATAGCCCTCCCATTGACTAGAGTCAGTGAGAAGAGACAGAGCCTGGGAAGAGACAGCGCAGGGATGATGGCAAGTGTGAATGCTTCTAGTCTCAGTCAACTGGAGAAACGAAAAGGCCAAGGAGGAGAGAAGTGAAAAAAAGATTTAAGTGGGAACTTCCAGAGGGCGATGAGCCTAGGTGAGCACTAGATGGCGCTGTCTGGCAGGCCACTGAAAAGTGGTTGGCTTCTGTGGGATCTCTTTTGGGGAAACGGTGAACTGAACAGATTAAAGAAGAAAGGAGTAGAGTAGAGAGAAGAGGAGGGGGGATGGGGATGGGGACAGGGACGGGGACGGGGACGGGGACGGGGACGGGATGGGGAGGAAGTCTAATGAAACAGCTAAGTCTCAATCCAGAAGAAAATAGGAGCGAGGGAGAAGGGAAGAGGTGTGGGTTAGAATCCAGGGTGTCAGCCTTTGTTGTTTTGTTACTTATGTATGGAAACCTTCATTATTTTGGGGGTGGGGGGCATTTGTCTCAATTAGTTAATAGCAATAATAAAAACAGAATTTAAAGCAGTTAACTTCTGGCTCTAACCTCAAATACTTGGCCAAATTGTTTTAAAAAGTGACATGCTCAAATCTACTCTGTGAAAGAATATGCTGGCTATGACAAGTTTGCTATACAGATCAAAGCTACTGACAAGTAGTTTTTGTTCTCCTTCCCCCAAACAATTGTGTAAAATAGATTTGGCACAAGCTAGGCTCATCAGTGTTCACCAGCTATGAGCCTACATAGCTCATGCGCTCATACAAATGGGGACACAACAGATAAACCCATACAGGGTTATTGGCCCTTTGGAACAGATATTTTGATAACTTAAAGCCAGCCCCTGTGGAATTAGGAATGGACATTCTGAAGTTTTGACTTTGTCTATTCTCGTCTCAGCTCACATTTAATTATGTTTTCATTCTGTTTGTTTCATAGCCCTGGTTAGCTGTGGACTCTATATGTAGCCCAGGCTGACCTTTAACTTCTAGTGATCCTGTGATTTGTGATTACTAAGTATTTGAATTACAGTCATGAGCCCTCAAGGCTGGAATATTTTATATACTTTTACTGTGTGTATTCTCAGTCATACAATTTTCCAGTGACACGGGATGAGTTCTGTCATTGTTCCTTTTGGTTCCAGAAGCCACCATTCTAAGCTGCTCTGCAGCCTCCACACTGATGCATTGAATAAAACAGTATCAGAGCCAAAAGAAAGAGTTACAGCAAGCTGCTAGGAAACTGAGTTACATCCTAGAGTAGCAAAGTCAGTCCTTGATGATTGATGGCCCAGGCACTGTTCAAGCATGGTGAATCCAAAGGCCAAGGCCAAGGCCAAGGTTTAGAAAGCACACACAGGGACAAGACACAAGGCTCAGAGTGTATTCCAAAACCCTGAATAAAGCTTATTAGCTACTGTCTTTCTGTCTCTCAATAGGTGATGAAATTCTGGAACTCAATGGTGAATCAATGGCTGGCCTAACACATCAGGATGCTTTGCAGAAGTTTAAGGTAACTTCTTAATCTGTGTCTATACTCTGGAGTGAAAATAGTATAAACCAGGCCAGATGTAATTGTCATCTCAGAGGCTTACTGCTTTCTAGTTATTTCAGAACTTTGGTTGGCTGGTTCAACTCAGCTATCCTGGCTCAAATTTGTCTCCAAGCTGACTGATTCAATCTGGCTTCTCTCTGCTTTTCACTGAATTGATCTGCTTGACCTCAAACTCACTCTAGCAATTTATTCTAATTTTCTGGATTCTTCTTATTCTCTAGCTTCAGTTGCCTCTGCTGATCTGCCACCCAACTAAAGAAATGAACTCAACTCTACTGCACTCATTCTCTCCCCACTAACTCTCAAACGCAACTCCACTCAAATGAACCGACTCTCTCCCTATTCTGCTCTTAAATAACTTCTCTTTCCTGTGTTGTTCTTGTGAGAGTTGGAAATATCCTATATCTGACTCATTCTGTCAAATCTTTCTCTGATTCACCACTTTGTTCCTCAATTAGATGTCACTTTCAAACATGGCTGTTTCCTTCTACAAACTAATTTTATCTTAAAGGTGTATACTATGCTGTGTTTGTATTCTAGCCAGAGGGATTAAAGGTGTGTGGTGTGTCTATATCTTACTTGGATTACACACACCTAGATCTTTAGATGTGATCCCTTGCCATAACAGCCATGTTGCTGGATAAAAATTGCTGTTTATTGGGGACTTCAGGCAAAAAAAAAAGCAAAACCAGCATCACCTTCTTCCTCTAAGTTCACAAAATGAAAAATTGATCTTTTGCAGAGATGCCTAGCCAATGCTGGTTCTGGGCACAGAATTAAAGAAATTCCTCTACAAAAGATAGTATAATCAGGACTGGTGTCAAAGGACATTCAAACTACTTAAGATTTATAAAGCTGTCTCAAAGCACTCCGTGAACTTATACTAGTAGATTTATGGATATGTTTTGGGTTTTTAAGTCATCACTAAAAGCTACTTTTGCATCTCCATTTAGTTAGTTTAACTTAGGAGTCTCTCTGAACTATGCACCCATATACTATATGTTGTATAATATGTATACTCTGGTGTATATGCATGTATGTGTCATATGTAACTTGTCACATGTTTGTATATTACCCATGCACACACACCTACATTTTCTTGGGGAGCATCCATCATTGTTACTGGGCATGTTTTTTTCACCTATCTGGGAACTGCTCCAGATACTGTCACTCACTCTTTTCCAGCAAGCCAAGAAGGGGCTGCTGACCCTGACAGTGAGGACCCGCCTGACAACACCCCCTTCACTATGCAACCACCTGTCACCCCCTCTGTGCCGCTCCCTGAGCTCCAGCACGTGTGGTGCCCAGGACAGCAGCCCCTTCTCCTTGGAAAGCCCAGCGTCTCCTGCCAGCACTGCCAAACACAACTACAGAATAATGGTGGAGGTGTCTCTGAAGAAAGGTAGGAGTGCAGTGCCAGCCTTTACCAGTCTCTGCCAGAGCTGCCCAGGCCTCCATCATATGGAAACGTCACAGAATGAGGTTGACTAGCAGATGTTATGCCTTTTATCCAGCTGGGCTTGACATCGGGTCCGTCTCTCCTTCCCTCCCTCCCTTCTTTCCCCCCCTCCTCTTCCTCCCCTTTTATTTAATGTATATCTGTGTACATGCACATCCACACAGAGAAAAACTAGAGGGAGTTAATTCTCTCCTTCCACCACGTGGGTTCTAATGATTGAACTCAGTTCATCAGGCTTAGGGATAGTTATCTTTGGCAGCTGAGCAATATCTCACAGGCTCCTCACCCTGTTTCTAGAAGCTTATCTGTGCCATCCAAACCCAGACAATGTCTCTTGATGAGATGGTTAGCAAGTACATAACAGAGAACTAACTACACACGTGTGCGTACACACACACACACACCCCACACACCATACTGGATCAGGCGCTAGATTCTGCAGCTAATATCCTGAGACCTTGAGCAGCTCACTGACCCTCTCTGGGCCCATTTTCTTTATTCTGTAAGAGAACTAAGGGTTTCTATCTAGATGACATTCGGAGATTTGCAGCCATTCACTCTGCCCAGATGGACAGCTAATTCTAGAAGGCTCTAGGAGCCTGCTCTGCCAAAATGAAGCTTAGCTGAGACTGGAAGGACAAGGGACAGTTAGGTGCAGAGCTGGTCTCCAACCACAGTGATAAACTAGCATTCTGGGGACAGAGGGAAGGCCAGCATGGCTGGTGCAAGGTAGGAAGGAGGTGGGGGGTTGAAACATGGAGAGGAAGAAAAGGATTTCCAAGCAGAGGCTGGGAAACCAGAGGAAGGGATGAGTGTGGAAAGATGTGTGTGGGAATGGGGACCAGGACCAGGCAATGGATCCCTTGCCTGCTGCATGTCTCAGTGCCTCTGCTGGACCACAAGCTTGCTGAGCCTTCACGCATCTCTGGCAAAAATACTCAGTGGCCATAGGTCTGTCTTTGTGCACCACCAATAGGGCTCTTGTGGTGAAATTCATGGAGCAGGCATAGCATGATATGTAGGTGAGGCACGGCTTCAGTGAGGTGCTTCCCCTGATGACCTTCACTAGAGCTAGTGTTGAGTTGCTTTAAGCAGCCATCCCATTGCTACTGACCCTGAAGATTGTTTCAGCATTGCTTGGGGTGACCTCAGGGACCCATAGGTGACAGATGCCCATTAGGCAAAGAGCTCTTGCGCTAGTTAGGAGACCTGGATGCCCGGATCGACTTTGATCTCTATTCACAGTGCATGCCACGGCCCATATTTTTTTACCTTGATAACAACGAGCACAACAGCCATCCCTCTTGGCACTGTTGGGAAAACAAGCATCAAAAGGTGAAAACACCTTTCATAAGCTATTTGTACCTAAAGAAAACCCTAAGGAGGCTCTTCCTCCTTCCTATTCCACGGACCTTCCATTTGGTCCTTCTTAGCTGCCATGTTTTTGTTTCCAAGACCTTTCCAATCTAGCAAACCCTCTGTCTCCCCTGCCATGCTGGAGGTCCCCATAGCTCTAGCATCACCTGCATTCCTGTTTGCCTGGGACCCATGTTCCCGTGCAACCATCTTTTACTCACATCTTCCCGATCATCTTCCTGGGCACCATGGGTCTGGTCCTTCCCAGACTTCCTTGTTTGAAAGCAGCCTGTCACCCACCAGGCCCTCTATTCAAGACTGCCTTGGAGAGATTTTATTCATCTGATCCTTACCTTCCATCCCTTTGGAATATTCCATGCACTCCTGTTTCTGCTCTGCTGCCCTCTTTACCCCCTGTACCTTTCCAATGACTGTTAGGCTTCCATTCTTAACCATATATTGTTATCTCTCCATTTAGAGCCAGGCAAATTACTAAAGATGGAAGTTAAGTTACCACTTCCTCATTCCTGACTCCCCCATGGCATCTCTTCTCAGTTAAACAGTTTGTCTTTGTATACCTGTGCTTACAAAGCCTATTGAGTCTGGCCCTTAATCCCTGCCCTATGCCACCTCATCTCTCTCCACATCCTGCTTTCCTGTTTGTCTGGGACCCATGCTTTCTGGGTCCATCACCTCTCTGCATGCCTGTCCATGTTCTGCCACATTGGCCTTTCTGGACCTACACCAACATGGCACACTCCTCCCAGTCTGCAGCCTATGCCTGGGCTGTTTTTGCTAGCCAATTCTGTCCCATCTTCTTATCCTGGCTCCTTATTGTCATCCATGATTTACACTAAGTGTCGTCGCTGAGGCATGAATGGGTGTGCTGCCGCCGTCTACCATGTTCCCATTCGTTTCCTGCATAGATCACTGTCTCCTCCCCTCTTCCCACTTCCTCTAAATCATATTCCTCTATCTTCCTGCCCAAAGTCTTCTCTCTCTTGTTTCCTGGTGTTTCTCCACTTGACCTTCTCACCCCCTTCTCACTGTCTGCTTTGGCCATCTCTATCCTTAAATGGCCCCTGTGCATAGTGACACTCCACACACAGGGGTGGAATGAATGTCATGATCAGAACTAGACCAGGATGTCAGGGGTCAGAGGCACCTACTAGGCTAGTCCCCCACCCCAGGAAAGCTCACATCTTCCACACTTCCTCCATTTTGCATTCCAGAGGCAGGTGTTGGCCTGGGGATTGGCCTGTGCAGCATCCCCTACTTCCAGTGCATCTCAGGCATCTTTGTTCACACACTGTCACCAGGATCCGTGGCACATCTCGACGGACGGCTGAGGTGAGTCCTCACTTCTCGTTCTGAATGGACCCTTGGCTTACAGCATGGAAGACATCCTTTAGGAGTATCTTGGGTTGACCTCAGGAGAAATGGTGAATGATTCAGACTTGATTGAGTTACACCACAGTAGCTGTCATGTTAATCACCTGGTGAGGTAAATATCATTTGGGTGTTTTAACCTTACCTTAGATTATTTTGTTCCCAAATAAAAGACACCAAACCTTTATCTTTATAATAAGCCCTAAAAAGCACTACAGCTGGGCAGATACCAATCCTCTAAGCTATTTTGTCTATTTTCCTGTTAACAATCCCGAGATTTCACTTGAGCTTTTCCACCTGGGCTGCTCTTACTACAGTTGGCTGCCCCTCGTGGCCACGTCCTCACAGCCCACCTATCAGATGTCATTTTCTTCTTTCCTCCTTGTGGTCTCTGCCTCAGATCCCAAGCCTAGAAACCCAGACCTGCCTACCTCTCTTCTGCCCAGCTATAGGCTGTAGGCATCTTTATTGACCAATCAGGGATAATTTGGGGGGGGGGGCAAAATGACATAGCATCACTTGGTATACATGGGGGTCTCCTCGTCCCTGAGGATCTCCTCATTGGGGGCAACCGGATCTTGGGGGCCAGTATTTAGCATTACAATACATAGCAACAGACCAACAGAGTCCTTGTAGCCCTACACCAGAGCTGCTAAGTCCAGTGTTACGGATTCCTAGGAAATCTGTGTGCATGTAACAGTTAAAGAGACATGGCTTCTGAGAATATCAGGCTACAAGGGCAGATAAAAAGGCAGCATTTTAAAACTCACATTCAACAGACAGAATCCATGGTGTCACAGATGGGCATCTCTGAGGTTTACCTGTGAGCTCTGCATGCAAACAGAAGTGTTTTAAACAAACCAGCAGTGTGCATGCATGTCCTTGATGTGAGAAGCAAAATAAAGTTAGATACATACTTCAGTCACACCCTCCTACAAAAACTTCTGCAATCAGTAAGTGATCTGATTGGGTAGAAATCATTTATCTTAGTTTAGCCTGTTGCAAAATACTTTTGTAGACATAAATGCATCTGTTGCTAGGACACACTGTTGCTAAGCAGGAAGGTTTTGTCCTGTTTTTCATCTTTTTTTTTTTTTTCCAGTGTGATGATCAGTATAGAGACGCTGAGCTAGGAATAGATCTGTGCTGCCATCTGCAGGAGAACCACTGCTACTGTGCTTGGGACACCGCTGCAGAGATAGGGGCCCAGTTGCAGGGCCGGATGACCTAGCTCCAGAGTCAGGGCATCTCAATGCAGGGTTGGCAGACCCAACTTCAGAGTTGGGGTGATTGTTTATCTCTTCTTCCCCTATCAGAGGCTGATCGTGAGGTAGGGATGTTCAGGTTGCATGGCAGGAGTCTTCAATTATTCAAAATTCACATCCAGAGAATGTGAATCATCTTGGCAAGATAAGGGGGTCGGCTCAGCGGAAACACATGGAAGCAGGGGATGCAGAATCAGGAGATTTAAGTTCTCATTCTGAACCAGCTGATAACTTGAAAATGACTACTGATGCCTTCATTTCCCCTAAAGTTTTATTTGAACACAGTCATGCACTGTTCTTGCTTGCTGTCCATGCTGCAGCTGTCACTCCAATAGAGTTGAACATTTGTGACACAGACATCATATCTTGCAAAACAAGACATTTACTCTTGGACCTTTATATAAGAGTGTCCCTCCCCAATATGGGTTGAAATAGGAAGCCATTTCACCATTGATGCCCAGTTTCTTCATCTGTGAGGGTGGAAGGGATTGGACCATGTCTTAGTTGGAGTTACTAGTGCTGTGATGAAACACCATGACCAAAAGTACCTTGGGAAAGAGAGGGTTTATTTTACTTACACTTCCACAGCACTGTTCATCATTGAAGGAAGTCAGGACAGGAACTCAAGCAAGGCAGGAAACTGGAGGTGGGACCTAATGCAGAGGCCATGGAGGAGTGCTCCTTACTGGCCTGCTCAGCCTGACTTCTTATAGAGCCCAGGACCACCATCCCAGGAGCAGCACCCCCCCACACACAATGAGCTGAATCTTCCCCCATCAATCACTAATTAAGAAAATGTTCTTTAGGTTTGCCTATAACTTGATATTCTGGAGGCAGTTTTTCAATTGAGATTCCCCCCTTTTGAATGACTTTAGCTTGTACCAGGTTGCCATAAGACTAGCCAGGACAGATTACATCAACAATATTATACAATCCTGTCTTTTCCATTTCTGTTCTTTTTCCGTTTCAGTGGTTGTGTCAACCATCCTTCTGTTACTGTAGCGAATATCTGAGGAAATCAACTTATATGAAGAAAGGTTTATTTTGGCTTCAGTTCTGGAAAATCCATTTGTGTCTGACCAGTCCTACTGCGTGTGGGTCTGTGATGAGGCTGTGATGAGGAAACACATTAGGGCAGGCAGAGGAGGTAGAACAAAGTGTTCACTTCTTGTCTGAAATGCTGACAGAGAGGTGAGAGAAGAGTCATAGTGGTCTCTGCAAAGACAAATCCCCAGTAACCAGAAGGGCTTACTCAGGGCCCTGGCTCCTAAGTTTCATCACCTTTCAGTAGTGCCGATGGAGGATTAAGCCCTTGATGCTAAGGCCTTCAGAGGGTACCATTCTAAACCACAGCAGTTACCAGTACTGGCAACACCCATCTTGGAACTAAAATAAGTTCCCCTGGCTGCTGTTCTTGCTCCTGTTTGCAAGGACCTCTGCTGCATCCTTCCTCAGTGAGTTCTTTACATTTAGCACAGGCTGCCCAGTCCTTCCTCCAAGACACTCTACTTCTGAGGACACTAAGGCCCAGGATGAGATGAATTATGTTACGATGGTCAGCTACAGAGGGTAAACCACAACCTCCATTTTGATCAGGTCAATGGAAGAAGGGGGGGGAGAGTGACAGGTGACCTTCTGTCTTTGTTGACCACTCTGGGTGTGAAACACCGGCCACTGGATGGTCCACAGTGACAGGACTGGATTCCTGCATTGACCTGCTGTGTTTTGAATTTTGGTCAAGTGATAAAGAAACTCTATTCATTGAGATGTTAGGAACTGCCTGGCAAGGAGTGGCTTCTTTAGAGGTGACCCTCCTTCTGTCATAGACGTTAGTATTTCCGAAGCTCCTGTGGGTGCTTTTTGCAGGTGTGGTGATGAGATTGTGGAAATCAATGATTCTCCAGTGCACTGCATGACCCTCAATGAAGTCTACACAATTCTGAGCCACTGTGACCCTGGCCCAGTTCCCATCATCGTAAGCCGACATCCGGACCCACAGGTAATGTGCCATTGGGCTTTTCTCGGCCTACACTCATTCATTCAGAATGAAAGTCAGAGCAAGAACTGGATGGAAACAGGTGTTGCTGGCTTGGGTTTGAACTGTACTCCTTCAAACCCTTTCAGACTTTCTGTGGGAACAAATCTTTGTAGCAGAGACCCACTGACAAATTCCTAGACAGCAGAAACAACTGATAACCACTTAGGAAAATATAGCTGAGTTACAAGTTTCAGGGCAGGAAGACAAACCCAGAGTCTCATGTAGCACGTGCAGGAGATCTATTTGTGTGTGCATCTGGTGGGCACTCACAGTGAAAATATCTGGAGCTCAGCAATGAGGATTCAGGGGTGAGCAAATTTATGGTGCAGAGCCCAAAATAAGCTTAAGGCCTTAAATAAAGAAGACCACACAGAAGAGGAGGGCTCAATAAAGCAGAGGTCACTAAAGATTAGGTTTCTCTAGACAGAGCTTGCAGAAAATCATCCCAGTAAGTGGGAGCACAAAGTTCAAAGTCAGAGTCTGAAGGAATGATCCAGTGCAGCAGGTTTTGTAGATCAGTCAAGAGTGAGAGCTGATGCTGGCTGGAATCCCCTCCCCTCCCCTCCCCTCCCCTCCCCTCCCCTCCCTTCCCTTCCCTTCCCTTCCCGTGAACTATAAGTGTGTTCACACTGCTGATGAGTCTGTGTTCTTTTCTGGATCCAGTGAGGAGCTATGGGCCATTAGCTGGAACAGGTTCATGTTTTATTGTTCTCACCCTTGAACAGGGTAGAATGGGTGGAGTATAGAATCTTTAGAAGAAAGAAATAAACGGTGAGGCCCTGAACTACACAGAAGGCATGGGAAGAGACTAGAGAAGAAGGAATGAGAAGCCATACTTGTGAAGAATCAGCAGTGGCTCCTGGCTACATAGCTTTGAGCTATGACTAAGGGATTGGAAAAGGACAGAATGACCTAGGAGTTGGGGGTAACATGATGGGGCTTAGATGTCTCTGGAATGTCAAGATAGCAACACTTCATAGGCAGCTACCCTGAAAGCTGATGCTTCTGTGAGTGCCAGGCTAGACCCTGGCCTGAGACTTGATGCCATGCTGACAGGTAGATGAGACCACCTTGGGCAACCTGAGGATAGCCACTCCATTTATTCACTGTTTCCTGAATGTGAATCTGATGTGATTGCCAAGATCCAAAGCTGTTGTGTTGCTCCCTACTCCAATTCACAGATGATGAAACCAAGGTTTGAAAGAAAAAGGAAGCGACTCAACAGTTGTCTTGTGCACAGCTTGTGAGTCAGCGAAGCAGGCAGTCAGGTGTATAGTTCAGAGGTATGAAGGCCACCGACACAGTTGGGCAACCACCACCATGTTTTTGTCTTGAGAAACTGAACTTTACCCATTAAATGATTCCCTCCCCAGGGCCCTTAGTAATCACTTGTTTGTTTTTCTGTTTTGCCTGCATATCAGCACAGCCATGACTCATTTGTTCTTTTGCCACATAGCTCCTTTCTCTCACGGTTTATCCATGCCACAACCTGGGCCATTTGCCTTCCTTTCTAAGGCTGGCTAATACTCCCCTTGTATGTATATGCTGTGTTTTCTTTAGGCACTCAGCTTTCAGTGGAGAGTTAGGTGTTTCTATGCTGGACAATTGTGACAATGGAAAAAAAGAACATGGGTATACACACGGCTTTGAGATCCTTTTTCATTTCTTGTTGGTTTGAGACTGAGTCTCACACGCTGTAGTTTGCCCTGACACTCACCACATAGCTCAAGCTGAGCTCAAACTTGAAGCAATCTCACGCTCTTGGTGTCCCAGGCTCCTGAGAGCTGGGATTAGAGGCATGAGCCACCGGGTATTTGTTTGTTTGTCTTTTGTGCATGTGCCCAGCTGTGGCTCCTCCTCTGGTAATTCTATGTTAATTATTTAAGGACTGTCTACTGTCTTCCATAGACACTGAACCACCTCACATTCTCATCAACAGAATGGTGAGAGTTCTCTCAGTTCTCCCTGCCCTCACCAAGACTTGTTATTTTATTTTTATGTGGGGTGTGTGTGTGTGTGTGTGTGTGTGTGTGTGTGTGTGTGTGTGTGAATGCAGTGCCTGGAGAGGCCAGAAGAGGGCACTGAATACCCTGGACATGTTCACTGTGGGTTCGGGAACCAAACCCTGGTCCTCTGAGAGAACAGTGAACTTTCTGAACCACAGAGGCCTTTCTCCAGCCCAAGATGTATTCTTTTCTGGTTTTGTTTGTTTGTCTGTTTGAGCAGCTGCCCTAATGGGTGTGAATTGATACTTCTCTGTGATTGGGATTTTTGTCCAGGGTTAGCACTGTTGAACATCTTTTCACGTGTTTCTTGACCATCTGTATATCTTCTCTGGAGAAATATCCACCCAGATCTTTTGCTTATTTTTTAAATGAATGTTACTGTTCTTTATTGTCTGGATTTTTATTTTTTCACTAGATATATGATTCGTACGTACTTTTTCTCACTTGAGAGTTGTCTTTTCAGTCCATTGACTATGTCTTCAAATGAATCCTTTAAAATTTTGGTGTTAGCTACTTTTTAAAATCATTTATTTTACTGTTTAAAATTATGTGTGCATATGTGTGTCTTTGTGTGGGTATGAGCATATGGGAGTGCAGAGGCCCTCAGAGGCCAGGAGCATTGGCATCACTGCAGGCAGTTGTGAGCTACCCTGCATGGCTGCTGGGAACTGAAGTCTCATCCTTTACAAGAGAAGTATGTGCTCTTAACTTCTGTCCCATCTCTTCAGCCTCGGAGGTTTATTTATTGTTTTTATCTTTTGCTTATCACACCACCAAGAATTTATTTTGTAAAATACCCTCTTTCTACACTGTGAAGATTTTATTGTTATAGTTTACAGAACAAGAAATTGAGATTTAGAAGGTTAAGCTGTGTGTCTTAGTGTCTGTGTCTAGTCTATGAAGAAACTGGGATGGGGGTATAAGTCTGCTTGACTCCTAGACTCACACTGGATTGTTTTTTCACTTTATGTGACCGGGTGTTTGCTTGCTTTCTGTCTGTGCACCGTGTTCATGTAGTGTACAAGGAAGCCAGAGAGGGTGTCGTATTCCTTGATATTACAAACCATAGTTAACCACCACGTGGGTGCTGGAAGTTTTGCAGAGGTGAGGAGAAGGTTGGAGAACACTGGCGATGCCTTTATTGGTGGACTCAGATCAACACCGGGATGACCCTGGGGATGCGGTGTTGCCCAAGGCACTTTCAGAAGCTGAATTTGTGAGCTCTTGCAGAGCAGACAGTAAAGGCCATGGATGGGCATGGCAGGTACAGTCTTCGGAATCTGCTGCACCTGCCTTCGCTCCTTGCTTGAGCTGGTTGTGGATGTTTTCCAGGTTTCCGAACAACAGCTCAAGGAAGCTGTGTCTCAGGCTATGGAAGGCGTCAAGTTTGGAAAGGACAGGCACCAGTGGAGCTTGGAAGGTAAGGGAAGTGGTGAAAGTTTACTTGAGAAACTTTGTCTCCTTAGAAAGCTTGGGGTTTGGCCATTAACTCACCCTGTACCTCAGCAGTATGAGAGCAGTCATGGTAGGCATGATTGACACTAGACAGGAACCTGCCAGTGAAATTTGGCTCACGTTTTTTTCCTGTGTGGGCAAATTTAAATGTGGCCGGTGTTCTGCAGTCAGTTCTGTCCCTTTCATTGTCTGCTAGGTGTAGCTGTAGGCCTTGCCTAGATAGTGCCCCATAGGCTTCAAATTTGCAATTCCTACTCTGTAATAATAGACACTGGTAATTACTAATTAATCTT
Source organism: Rhynchomys soricoides (assembly GCA_019843965.1). Lineage (NCBI taxonomy): Eukaryota > Metazoa > Chordata > Mammalia > Rodentia > Muridae > Rhynchomys > Rhynchomys soricoides. Next base: position 1,787,298 of record JADRCH010000182.1, on the reverse strand, counting down.
AATGTAATGTATTACTTCACTATATCCTCACATCTAATTCTATGTACATATTATGAGAATAAGCAAGGCCCTGGAAGGCTCCTTGCCAAAGTCATGTGACCAGTCAGGGACCTGATTTGCTAGGTGGTTCCTGTGCTTAGCCTTTGGGCATTAGCCAGGTCACCTTGGGACATCATATGCAAGGACAACCTGATATTGGCAAAGAAGCTGAAGTACGTGGAAAAATATTCAGAGGAGATGGCAGGACCCCATTTAATTTCCACTGTGTCTCACTCAGGGATCCACTCATTTTCTATGTACAGAAGCGCAGGAGAACTGACAGGGAACCTCTCACCCCCAACACTGTTGCTGCTGTTAATAGTAGCAAAGGAGAAGGTGATCAGATGCAGGGGAATGGTAGCTTTTATGCCTTCCTTCAGTGATTTAGGTCTCTCAAATAAAGATGAGTTATTCTGTGACCAAGACAGAGCAAATGCTTTTCCTTTAAAGCCTTTGTGGATTGGCTTTGCTGTTTTCTTATGAGAGTCTCTTTGGCTCTCCAAGTTTCACTGAATGAATCAACAGGTGACCAGGTCTCTGTGGCTCCCAGTGCCTTGAATTGCAGCTTCAGGAAAGGGGTACCCATGGTCATTTGTCAGGAGAAAAAAACCCAGCATCTTAGAGATGTGTAGATGCCACTGTTCATAAAGCCATGGGTGTGGGCTAAGAAGGGAAGGGAGGAAGGTGGGCCATGGTTGCTCTTCTTTGTTGGAAGAAGATGGTACCCCTTCAAGTGTAAGCACCTCCCTATGTTTCCTTTCTTTGTTCTTGAACTTCAAAGAGAGCTTAGCAATGGTAGAATTGCAGCTCCTTTCACACAAGCAGAAGTGGAGTGTTAGACTCATCCCAGGTAGAATGTAGCACGAAAGATGTCTTTTAGGTTTCCTGGGGATCCACTCCTGTAGAAGGGGGTTTTATAGAGGAGTAGAGCTTGGTGGAACTGAGATGAGACAGTGCTGGGGCTCTGCAGCTAGCATGATCCACTCAAGTTAGAATGAGTTGGCAGCAGTAAGAAGATCTGTATAAACTGCCCTCACCTCCACCAGACCGTGAAACTGGAATTCCCGCCACTTTGCCATGGACACTCTCTGTAACTGTAAAACCTTGGAGAGGCTCGCAGCTAGAAGTTGTTCACCAGTCTACCCACAGTTGGGACACTGAGCTCTTGCATGAAGAGTAATGCTGGATGGTATGAATGGAATATCTCTGTGGCTGTCACATGCAGGTTCAGAAAGGTTACATGATGTTCTCAACTCAAAGTTAGAAAACTCATTGGAGTCAGAACCCAAGGCTACCCAGGCTCCAAGTCTTCCACTGAGCAGTGGGATGTACAGGATGCTGCCTACAGTCCTCCTGGCTGCAGCAAGCATGTCTGGCCTTTTGAGGCTGAGCTAGGAGGTCTCTTTGTGTTTGCCATTGCAGGTGTCAAAAGGCTGGAGAGCAGCTGGCATGGGCGGCCCACCTTGGAGAAAGAACGTGAGAAGCACTCAGCGCCCCCACATCGAAGGGCCCAGAAGATCATGGTCCGATCCAGCAGTGACAGCAGCTACATGTCTGGGTCACCAGGGGGAAGTCCCTGCAGTGCAGGTGCGGAGCCACAGCATTCTGAAAGGGAAGGCATCACACACAGTCCCAGCCTGCCCCCAGGGGAGGAACAAGAGCCGTATCCAGGGGTCCCATCCAGGCCTCTTCAGGAGAGCCCACCCCTTCCTGAGAGCTTGGAACGAGACAGCCACCCACCACTGAGACTGAAGAAATCTTTTGAGATTTTGGTGAGAAAGCCGACATCCTCCAAACCCAAGCCTCCACCCAGAAAATACTTTAAAAATGACAGCGAGCCTCAGAAGAAACTGGAGGAGAAAGAGAAGGTCACAGACCCTTCTGGGCACACCTTGCCCACCTGCAGCCAGGTAGGAGGGTGTGCTCAGTGGGACATGTGTCCCTTGCAACGTGCGTAGATGCCCTTGAGCATTAGAGTGCAGATTTCCTGTACTCTGGCATAGAGAAGCGCTCTCTTTAAACCCACTGTGCAGAGACACATGAAGCTTCACAGAACCAAAACGGAAATTCCGGGCCTGCCAGCTGTTGGCAGTAACACTCATGGGTCATGTAGCTCATGACACGCCATGGTGGATCCTCAGCAGGGTTACTCTGTGGTGGGGAGGCTGAGCCCAGGAATCTGAGATGCTCTGCTTACCACAAGTAGTCACCTAAATAACTAAAAGAGGGTGAATGGTTGCCAGTGGAAATACGAGGTGTTCGTAAGAGACTGGCCCCATTTCTCCCTATTAACTTTGCCTCCTGTGTGTGGAGGGGATACTGGGGAAACCATCCTCTCTAAGTCTAGGTGTCCTTAGCTGCTACTTTGGGCTTTTTGAGTGGCTCACTCTACAGGCTGTTGTGAAACTTATGTCTTCCCTTCAGTATATAGCCGGCTCCAGCACCATGCCTTCTCCTGGAAGTGGTTATTTTCCATCATCCTAAGACCTTCTTCCTCTAGCCTTACTCTTCAAGAATGGTGGGTAGACAGGAAGGCAGCTGCTGAAACTTAAGCCCTTTTAACAAAGTACACTGTCTTAGTTAGTTTCTGTTTGTGGTGAAGAGACACCATGACCACGGCAACTCTTATAAAGGACAACATTTAATTGGAACTGGCTTACAGGTTTAGTCTATTAATGTCATTGTGGAAAACATGGCACCAGGTAGGTAGACATGGTTCTGGAGATGGGGCTTTGTTCTACATCTTGATCTGCAGGCAGAAGAAGGAGACTGTTACACTAGGCATAGCTTGATCATCTAAGACTTCAAAGCCCATCTCCACAGTGACACATTTCCTCCAACAAAGCCACAACTACTCCAACAAAGCCACAACATAGTGCCCTTCCCTATGGGCCAAGCATTTAAACACACGATTCTTTGAGGGCTATTTCTACTCAAACCACGATAGGCATTATGCTAGTCGTACAGGTTGTTTAATTTGTCCTTCCTAGAGTCTGAGGGTGAGAATCCCAGCTACACAGAAGAGGAACTTACTTAAGTTTGCATTGCTGAGGGGTGCAGCGAGGGCTGCTATGGGTGAAGTAAGGTCTCTGGAAATCCCCTAGAAGAAACTAGGAGATTTGTCAAACTGCGCATTGACAAGCTTCAGTGAGGTAGTTGGGGAAGGAAATTCTTGAGTTCCCTGGTGAAGACACAGAGGAGAAGCCCTGTTACCAAACAGGAAGTGCATACTTTCAGGCAGCTGGAGGGGCAGGGCTGACTAGCACCCAGGGAGAGGGTGGTATCCTTCAGCAAATACTTCATTTGGGTCTGAGACAGAATCTGGAAGGCAAATCAGAGGAGGATGGTGAAGGGATAGACGGTTTGCTTTCCTCCTGCAGACCCAGGAAAGGAGAACAGGTGCCTTGATGAATCGCTTTGGCTTCCTGATTGGGTGGGGCCACATGTAGAGCAGGAAGCATGGCTAAGTAAGACAGCCAGGGGAGGAAGCAGGTGTTCTGTAGGGAAGGCCAGGCAAGGAGCCAAGGTGTTTAAGAGAGTACACAGACAAATACAAACACATGTACGTGTGAGCATGCGCACACACTCTCTGTATCTGTCTGTCTCTGTCTGTCTCTCTCTCTCTCCTTCTCTCTCTCTCCCTTCTTCCCTCCCACTCTCTGCTTTCTTGGCTCAGCATGCCACATCTTGAGCAATCTGTTTTGCCTTTGGCCTCCTTCCGTGTCCACACCAGCAACATGGCCCACACTAACACAAAGGCCATTCTGTGGCTGCTTTTTTTCTTTTTTCTTTTTGTCCTCTCTGCATCATCCCACGTGGCCAGCAGACCCTTCTGTAACTTATTCACACAACCAATAGAGCATTGTTGTGCTGGCAGGGAGATCACAAAGACAGGATTCTACTCCGACAGAAAACAGGAATCAATTGACCTTCTACACCATTCTTGACACATCCTTGGCCACTCCTGGACTTTCTCAATGGATCTTATTGCCCGTGGCTCAATGTTCAACCCTTCTTCTCTCTCCCTATTCTCCCTCTCCCCTTCTTTTCTCCTACCTTCTTCTCTTGTTTCTGTCTATAGTCTTTTCTCTCTAGGGTCCTAAGACCCTTCTCAAGCTGTTATGTATGACACATTTCCCATGTAGCTGAAGGCAACCCGATTTCCTGTGCCCAAATGACCTTCACGATACTTCCTATGGACTCAGAGAGATGACTCAAGAGCACTAGCTGCTCTTCTAAAGGATCCAAGCTCCATTCCCAGCACCTATACGGAGTCTAATAATCACTTGTAACTCCGGTTCCTGTGGATCCGATGTCCACTCTGGCCTCTGTGGGAGTTCTGTGGACACCCGCACTGTCTCAAAATAATACTCACATTTAAGAAAATGATTTTGTATTCTCTGATGAGTCCCCATCTCTCATCTTCTTGCCTTACCTCCTCCCTCTCCCCTCATTCACCAAGTGCTGAGCCAGGAAACATTTGCCTGAGCAAATTTTATGTAGAAATCAAATTAAGTTTGGGATTACATTTAAAGACCTTTTCCAAAGAGAATTCAACATCAGAGGTGTTGATTGAAAGGGAAAATGTGGATTCTGAGGAGACAGCTAATCGGTAAAAGAGCTCCAGAGAACCATAAGGTCCTGAGCTCAGTCCAAGAACCCATGTCAAAAACAACAGCACAAAACCAGCATGGAGAGGCAGAGGCAGGCAGATCCCTGGGGCTTGCAGCCAGTCAGCTTTGCCTACTTGGGGTCCTCTGGACCAGTGAGTGACCATCTCAAAACACAGGTAGATACTTTCTGAGGAAAAACACCTAAAGTTGTCCCTCTGGCCTCCACACCCATACATTCACAGGAACAAGCACACATTTGTACAAGTACATACATATATGAGAGAGAAAAAAGAGAGAAGGAAGGAAGAGAAGAAAAGGATATCCATAAAGTGGAATACTTCTCTGCTCTAAAAAAAAACTTAAATTAAGAAGTTTTCAGGAAAAAAATCTTTCAGAAAAACAGATGACTTAGAATGTGTACTATTAACCCAAGCCACACAGTCTTGAAAATAAAGCAGATGTTTATATGAGAGTATGTTGGATCTAGCCAGTACTATATGTATACATGTAAACACATGTACGCGTGCTTGAGACATCACACAGAGACAGCAGGGGAGGTGCTGATGTAAACACATGTACGCGTGCTTGAGACATCACACAGAGACAGCAGGGGAGGTGCTGAGAGTAAAGTGATGAGGACGAACTGAATGCAGGGAATAAAAACAAGTTGGAAAGAGGATGCAAAGTTACATTTTTCATGATCATGTGATTGTGGATTTTTCTGCTTTGAGGGGCAAATAGGTACACAGAGTCTATCTGACCCTGGAAATATAGAATTCAATGTGAAGCCTTATGGCTTCCATTTTAAAGCCCAATTCTAACTGTATATAAGTTGTATAGATTTTGGGTCTGGTTAATTTTAGAGTGTGATTTTGTTTTCATTTCTTTGTAAGTTTTTTAAAAATAAAGTTCATTTTTTAAAAAAGATAGACACACAGATATTGTCTTAGTTACTTTTCTATTGTTGTAAAGAGACACCACAACCAAGGCAACTTATAGAGAACAAAGAGCTTATTAGGCTTACAATTCTAAAGGGTTAGAATCCATGACCATAATAGTGGGGAGAATGTCAGCAGGCAGGCATGGTGCTGGAGCAGTAGCTAAGAACTTACATGTTGAGACAACAATGCAATAGAGGAGAGTTGGTTGGAATGGTGTGGGGTTTTGAAACCTCAAAACAAGGCCACACCTCCTAATCCTTCCCAAATAGTTCCACCAACTAGGGAACAAGAATTCAAATATATGAGCCTTGGGGGCCATTCTCAATCAAACCACCACAGACATATACCAAGGTCTTTTCCAAGATGGGTTGATGGCGTTGGATATGCTTCTCTGTAAAATCACAATCTGTGGCTATGGATGGCAGTCACCTCATAGAGGTGACTCCTGAATGAACAGGACTTGGGAGCCACCCTAGCACAGTAAAAATATGTCTCTTACACACACACACACACACACACACACACACACACCCCAGAAGCATCATTTATATGAGCCCTGGCTTAGCCTTTTCTTCTAGAGGACACCGTGCTTACTATTATGCATGGTTACCTGGGAAAGTCTCAGCTTTGCTACAGAACCAGATGCAAAGCATTTCTCTAACAAGCCTTCTCTGCTACTGAGGTTCAATGTGCCCTCTGCTGACTCTGTGCCTCTGGTCCCTGATGATCACTTGGGCTTTGTGGTAACTCTACCTAAATAGTAGATGGAAACTTGGTACCTGGTCCAGCTCTTCACAGGGCTGTTTTAAGGAGAATTCTGAGGTGGCAGCCCTCTCCACAGACTAAAAAAAAAAATCTGCAATTTATGGTGGTACCCTAGGTGCTGCAAAGGGATGCCAGAAGTTGGCTTGGGAATCTCAGTATGGATCTCAGTTGGTAGAGTGCTTTTCTAGTAGAAAAGAAGCCTGGATTTGATTTCCAACACCATATAAAACAGTATGGCCATGCATGGCTAGAATCCATGCACTTGGGACATTCTTGACCCCACAGAGAGCTAGAAGCTAGCTTAGGATGCATAAGACCTTGCCTCAAACAAAAGAAATCAAAATTGAGGCTGTCAAGAAGGCTCAGTGGGTAATAGTGCTTGTTGCCAAGCTTGATGATCTGAGTTCAATCCTCTTGTGGTCGAAGGAAAGAAGTTATTCCTACACATTGTCCTCTGATACTTAGGTTTGTTCTGTGAACACAATAAATAAACAAATAAATAATGTAATTTAAAGAACTTAAAACCAGTGAGGCAAGCAATAGATGTGCTTTTCTTTTGAGTGGGCTTAGATCTTAGCTTAGGTAGCACTAGAAGACAATTCCTTTGGCCCCTGTGTGTACCTCCCTGGGTCAGATAGTTGGCCAACATGCTACTTTAAGCTATGTTATCCCCACCTCTTGTGCCCATCAAAGACAGCCTGTAACTTTTCGTGTCAATGATGCATGGCTATATTGGGCACCACAGGTCGTTGGAAGCCTAGGAACACCTGGAGCATCTAAGAGGGGTTAGCTGTACAGCAACATCCCAGGAGGGAAGAGACCCCTTTCTCAGGGCTGCTGCAAATTTCCCTCTAAAGGTGTCTCAATATTCACTTTCAAGTTCTAATCAAAGAGTGCCTTGCCTTCTCACAGCTGTAGACTACCGTTTTGACACAGTCTGGCTTCCTGTTTACACCACAGGAAACCAGAGAGCTGCTGCCACTGCTGCTACAGGAAGACACTGCAGGGAGAACCCCCTGCACCGCTCCCTGCTGCCCCGGACCTGCAGCCAGCACACAGACTTCGTCCTCCACAGAAGGAGAGCCAAGGAGGAGTGCCAACCCAGGTGAGCCTCCATAAGGATCTTCCAGACGGAAGATCTTTCTGGAGAAAGTTCTATGGATCAAGTAGGAGCTAGAGTTTGGTCTAAGGTCAGTGTTTTGCATGGACACAGCGGACACAGCCTGTGACTGGGGTTGGTGGACAGTGAGGTGTCCTGGGTGCAGGGGTAAGAGGGCAGTGGATGTGCTCTCTAGGGTGATAGATAAGCTTCCTGGTTGAAGCAGAGATTCTGGGGTGGTGGTGGTGATGGTGGGAATGCAGGCCATTCCTGAGGGTCTACATGGACAGATGCCCAAAGATTTTAATAGCCCAGCTACTCTGAGCAGCTGCATTATATGGGTGCCAGTAAGACAGCAGGCTTCATCCATTATGCCCAAATCCGAGAGTACAACATGGAAAAACCCATAGCAGTGCTTGCTAACTGTCACCATGTCGAGGAGGTGGATAGCAATGGTAGGTCCAAGTGGTACTTCAGTAAATGCAACCTGGTATCTTGGTTATTTAGCAGCTCACTCGAAAGAACAGAGGATCCTGGGTTCACTCATCATTAGTTGTGATTCTGGGCAATCAACTTTGCCTTTGTCTGCTCATTCACGAGTGAGCAAATATTGAAGGCCACATAGAATCCTAATAAGTGATTCACGGCAGCTAGTACACAGTGAATGGGAGGTGTGTGAGGCTGTGCTTGTTGCCAGGCACAAAGGAGGGAGGGGTGCCACAGATGCATTCCTGACCTGAGGAGCTCCCAGTGTTGCAAAGGAGTAAATAGGAAGGCTACAAATCATACTCCCAAGCATGTGAGGGCCTGTGGAGAGTTAAGGGTATTATGAGCAGAATGGTCTAGATAGCTCACCCAGAGAGGTGTCCCTCCAAGGGAGACTCCACCTTTACCACTCTCCCTTCTCTTAGTCACCTGCTTGAGGATACGCCCATGTTTGCAGAGGACTTGCCTGTAGAACCTTGGACTCTTTTATTCTTACCACATCAGCCCCTATAGCTGAACGCTTTGTAAATGTAGAGACAGGTTGAGAGGGCCAGACTTCCCTGCTGAAGCCCTATAGTCACTAGTACCCACCCAGGCCTTCATGATCAGACATGGGTCCTCTTCGGTATCATCAGAGTTCTGCTTCCCTTGAGGCTAGGCACTGTGACAGGACATCGGAGGAAGCAGTGTTCCTCAGACAAGTTCTCATATGAAAACTGTCCCTGAAATGAAGTACAAGTAGCCTAGTTGTAAGTAGAGAAGGCTGAGGCATGGTGAACACAGAGAATGGCCCATGAGCCAACCTGCCCTGTTCCTCAGGAAGGGAGTTGAGTGCAGTCTCCCCCGCCCATGCAGGTAGATGTCATATTATGTTTAATGTTATCTTATTCTGAGAAAGCTTTTGCCTTGCTGCCCCTTGGACATGGCAGCCTGAGAACATTACAGACATAAAGTGAATGATGAAACTCCTTGCCGGGCTTACCATATCCCCATTGCCCACGTGATAGCCCGTATATATCAACTCAGAACCCACAAAGGGACCCTTCAGTCCAATGTGTAGCCAAAGTTCACAGTCAATGCCACAGCTTCTCTCTCCCTAGAACAGGTTCATCAATTCTTTGGATTGAGAAAGACTTATTTTTCAAGCAAGCTGGTCAATGACCCGAGTGTGGACAGAGTATCACACTCATATGACTTTGTGACTTCCAAAAAAAAGAGGGGGCAAGTGTATAGGTATGAGATATGCCTATGAAACAAGAGAACCCCAGTAAGCTGTACACACCCTACCTAGTGGGAATATCTATTCTTCTTGAGTTTGAACGGCATAGATAGTCCAAATCAAATATGGTGACCTACTTGAGACTTGTGAAATGAAAATTTAAAAAGCAAAAGAATTGCTTTCACTTTACCTTTTTTTTGGTACATTATCTGTGTGACTACTTTGGACAGTGGAGAGGGCATTAGAATGGACAGTCAGGTGACATGAGTTCTTGTCTGACTCTAACAACCGTGGCCCATGATCCTTCTTGACTGCGCGAGTCCTCTCTTGTCAAATGGCAGAGCAGATATTTCCCAAGAACACATCTAGTTCTAGGATGTTTAGATGGTCCATGGCACTCTCCTCTGTTTCTCCAGTTTTGCCTATTGGCACTCCAGTTAGGTGACAGCCCTTGGAGCCAGCACCCAGCATATCACTGCTTCTGCTCCTGAGCTCTTCAGCACTGTAACTTGAATTTAGGAAGAAAATCCCCAATAGAGTATTATGCTCAGATTTGGCTTTGTTTCTGCCCATCAGAGACTCCAGCATCCCCAGGAAAACACCCGCTGCTGAAGAGGCAGGCGCGGATGGACTATAGCTTTGATACCACCACTGAAGACCCTTGGGTTAGAATTTCCGACTGCATCAAAAACTTATTTAGCCCTATCATGAGTGAGAACCATAGCCATATGCCATTACAGCCCAACACAACCAGTCTTGGTGAAGAGGATGCAACACAGGGCCACCCAGATGGGGGCCTGTCAAAAATGGACACTGCCAATGGTGCTCCCAGAGGTTACAAGTCAGCAGATGGCAGTACTGTGAAGAAGGGGCCCCCAGTAGCCCCCAAACCAGCCTGGTTTCGGCAGAGCTTGAAAGGTCTGAGGAATCGTGTTTCAGACCCCAGAAGACCCCTGGAAGTAGCGCCAGCCATCCAGCCAACACCAGTTTCTAGGGACCCCTCAGGGCCACAGTCTCAGGCCTCTTCCTCCATCAGGCAGAGAATCAGCTCCTTTGAAAACTTTGGCTCATCACAATTGCCAGATAGAGGAGTCCAGAGACTGAGCCTGCAGCCCAGCTCTGGGGAGACCACCAAACTTCCAGGAAAGCAAGATGAGGGATGGTTTTCTGGTCTCCTGGGTCAAGGAGCTACAGTAACTGCTAAGCACAGGCAGACTGAGGTAGAGCCTATGTCCACAACCTTCCCTAACTCTTCAGAGGTCAGGGATTCAGGTATGTCTGAGTCTCCTCCTCCAGGTCAGACACCCAGTCCAAAAGCTTTGTCTCCAGACCCTCTCTTGAGACTGCTGACTACACAAACCGAGAACACTCAAGGTCCAGGCCTTAAGATGCCGAGTCAGCGGGCACGGAGTTTCCCCCTGACCAGGACCCAGTCCTGTGAGACAAAGATGCTGGATGAGAAGGCCAGTAAGCTTTATTCCATCAGCAGCCAGCTATCATCTGCTGTCATGAAATCCCTGCTGTGCCTTCCATCTTCAGTCTCTTGTAGCCAGATCACCTGCGTCCCCAAGGAGAGGGTGTCTCCAAAGTCGCCTTGCCACACCAGCACAACTGCAGAGGGGTTTGGTGAAGCCGTGGTCTCTGACACAGGGTTCTCTCTCAAGTGAGTGTCTGCGCCCTGCTTGATCTCCACCATCCCCATTCTTCTATTTTACATTATATAGCATTTAAATATTTCTCAGGCATACTGGTTAAAAGATCATTTCATCTCGTGTGTATGTGTGTGTGTGTGTGTGTGTGTGTGTGTGTGCACATGTGCAATGGAGTTCTGTCTTTCATGTTAAGGAGTAGTTTACATAACAGCCGACCTTGGCTGGGATGGGAAGTGGGGGATCTGATAGGCCCCTGATAAACTGCCCACAATGATACATGAGGCAAATGAAACGTTCACTCTCTACTTAAGGAGCTCTGAGTGAGGCCAGGAGATGGTCTCTAGTAAGAATCTGGTTTACCTTTACATGGGCCCAGGACCTGGGCAGGGAGTAGAGGCTGTTTCATCTCAGCCTCTGACTCTGAGCAGAGTCCTGGCTTGTACACCCTGTTCCCTCTTTAGCTAGAGTCAGGAGGTGGGTGCAACCAGCTTCACATATGTCAAGGTTAGTAGGGGATCTGCTTCAGGACTGGGTCTGGGTCTTCCCGTTTGAATCAGTTGTGATTTATTTGTCTGTGCTGCTGAGAGTGGATATGTCATACCCAACAACAGAGTTCCTGAACAGCTTGCAGCTAACAGAACCCCTGGCAGGATGGAGTCGATCAAGGATCTTGCTTTTCACACCGTGTTATCTCTGCTTGTGAAAGTCTTTCAGAGCTGAGAGAATATTCAGAAGGTCTCACAGAGCCTGGGGAAACTGAGGACAGGAACCATTGTCCTCCTCAGGCTGGCCAGTCAGTTATCTCCTTGCTGAGTGCAGAAGAACTGAAAAAGCTCATCGAGGAAGTGAAAGTTCTAGACGAGGCGACACTGAAGGTAGGTTTCCTGCGAGCACATCTGCAGTGACAAGGGTTGTTGTTTGTCATCCTAGCTGAGCCAGAGGGGAAATAGCTTAAAAAATTCATGGCCCTTAAGGTTTGTTATGGTGCTGGCTGGCATCAGGTCAGGTTTTGTCCTGTCAGTGGTAGAAGAACACCATGTCACTTGACCCAGCAAGTGTTAATACCTGATCTTAGCTGGGATGGTGTGTGTGTGTGTGTGTGTGTGTGTGTGTGTGTGTGTGTGTGTCTTTTGCAATTTTATGAATGAGAAGGGAGATCCATGGTCACAGAGTCAGGGTGCTCTGACTCTAAGCTTATGCCCAGTGCTATGCCAACATCCCATGGGCTGCTGACCTAGCATGAGTGCCCAGAGAGAAGCCACACGGTTTAGCACTGTCTGTGTAAATGAGGTAAGTTCTCTCTATGAAGCTTTTGTTATTTCCTCTGCAAACCTCAAGGTGAGCTCAGAGGGCCTGTTTGCCTCAGCCACATCATCACAAAAGCTCCACTTTCCCTGCAGTTGCTGAGTTCAGACAATGGTGTGTAGAGAGGAAATGGCCCAGTCATAGCTGGAGCCAGCAGCCAGGAGGTGGCCTTGTGGATCTCACTCTCTGGGAGCTTCTTAAGCTCCAAACCTTATATCTGCACTGGGATAAGGAAGACTGGGAAGGAAGGACTATTTTTATTGGAAGATTTGGAAGCTGGCCTTCCAAGGTTACAGGTGTGACAGTAAAGTCTGAAAGAAGCCAGGATGCCTCAGGGCTGTGGTTTCTCCTCCCAGGGTCTCACTAATCACTTGTAGCCTGCATGTGCCATTGGGCCCCAGGGCCTGAATCAATAAAAAGAATATGCTGGATGGGAAACCTCAAGTTCAGAGCTGCCTATCTACAGAGTCAGGGAAAGACTTTGTTTCTAGCATAGCAACCACCCACAAAACAAACAAAAGCCAAGAAAGAAAACACACACACACACACACACACACACCACACACAAACAAAACCAAAAACCAACCAAAGAACACCACAAACACACACACACCACACACAATCCAAACAAACAAAACCAAAAACCAACCAACAACAACACACACAACCCAAACAAACAAAACCAAAAACCAAACAAACAACAACACACACAACCCAAACAAACAAAACCAAAAACCAAACAAACAACACCCCCCCCCACACACACACAACAACTCCAAATAATCTGATATATGTGGGCCGTGTGGGTTGATGGGACCTTCACACTCTGGTCCCTCCTCTGGTCTGGGAACTCCACACTAAGAGATCGCAGAAGACCTGCAAGTCAGGGACTCTGGTAGCCCACAACCAATGAACTGCTTTGTCATGTTTTCATTTCCTAGTGCCATATACAAACTAGTGGCACAAGAGCTATGGACCTGAAAAGAAAATTTACTTGATCTTTTAAAGTGCTTGGATGTCATAAGTCCTGATATATCTGAGTGTTTTGTTTAAAGGGAACGAGCCAGTGGCGCTGGGACTGCCTTCCTCCGAGGTAGCCAATCCTAGTACACAGATGCGTTTGGCCCGCCCTCTTTGTGCCTGTCACTCATGCCTGTCCATCTTGCCCACATGTGTGACCTCCATGGCTCTTGTGGGCACTGGAGCTCCAGGATCCAGCTCGAGACTAGAATGGGGCGTCTGTCTTTGGTTAGAGTAGGAAAGTTGTCCTGGCTTATGACTGGGAGTCTCGGTTTGTGCCTGTGTGCCTGTTTTACATTTGTACATGCATGTATGACAGAGTGAGATGCCAGTTGGGCTCTTTACTGTTGCTATGCCTGTGGAAGAAGGAGCAGCCAGCTCCTGTGACACAGCACCGGCCTCTGGGAGGTTGATCCAAATCCCACAACCTGCCCTTGTCCCACAATGCCATGGTAAAGCTGCACCTTCCAGCTTGCAGGGCTCTCTAGCTGACTTTGCAATGTGCAGCCCTGACTGGGAAGTGGGTGTGAGTGGGTGAGTAGGAACAGAAGAGAGCTGGGCTTGCTGTTTTACATACATTTGTTTACCCTCCTAAGCTTCCTGTAGTTCCTTCGTGATGAAACTGAAGTCTGAGGAGGTGGTGGTACCGGCCCAGCTGGTGTTTAATAAAACAAACCAGTGTGATGTTAACACACGTGTCAAACTGTTCATGCTGCTGCAATACTGGGTTGTGAATGTATGCATTTTCATCCACAGCAATTAGACAGCATTCACGTCACCATCTTACACAAGGAAGAAGGCGCTGGCCTTGGATTCAGCTTGGCAGGAGGGGCAGATCTAGAAAATAAGGTGATCACGGTGAGTGGCCCAGGGATGGACATGTCAGAGCCAGAGTGGGTTGCTGGGGGTCAGAAGACTTTCTCAGAAAGGGTCTTGTGTGGGAGTACACAAGGCCACTGGGCAGAGGTCAGAACAGGAGGTTTAACGGAAGGTCATTATGACCATCCTTTGAAAGAGGCACACTATGGGTTGGCTCCTCTCTGATCTGTATTTAACCTTTGGCATTATATGCCTTTAACAAAGGTCTCTGTGTACCCAGAACAGCCTCAGTACACTAAGCAGGAAATACATGTGGAGTATCAAAAACTATTGTGTATATGTGCACACATGCACACACATGTGCACACACATGTTCTGCACCATAACTTCTGAACAGGAAGTTTGTACAGCTTAAAGCCCTAATCTCTGTATTTTTGAAATTATATAGAGGATATATTAAAAATGGAGATCAGAACCAGGGAGATATCTCAATCAATAAAGCACTTGCCTTGCAAGCATGACAAGTTCAGTGTGATGCCTAGAATTCATGTTCAAACAAAGTTGGGCAGAGAAGTGAATCTGTAGTCACAGAGCTGGGGAAGCAAAGACAGGCAGATTCCCAGGGCTTGATGGTCAGCCAGCCTAGCCTACTTGGCAAGTTCTAGGCTAGTGAGAGGCCATGTCTTAAACAAAGGGAATGGTGCCTAAGCTGAGGTTGTCCTATGGCTTCCACATGTATGTGCATATACATGCTACTGTGAACACACACATGTGTGCATACACTTGGGTGAATTGGGGACAACTTTGGTACAATATCACATAATTTCCTCTGGAAATTTAAATCATGGCAGTCACTAGGATTTAGATAGGTTCAATTTATGGCCATAGGGCATTTTTAGAAACCTCTAGATTAGGAATGAAGATTTTTCCACGCTATGCAAAGAGGAGCCCTGGAAAGGTAAATTCTTACAAAGGAGGGGGCTATCTTCCTTTTATCTACTTGAAGAATGAGAATGTTCAAATAGACAATTGATAACAGAATGTTCACATGTTCAACTGACTTGTTGGTTGGCTGAGCTCAGTAGGATCCAGCCAAGGGGTAGAAGAGATTACTGTGCAATGTGCAGGCTACCCACACCACAGTGCTCGCCCAGAGTCTGCAGAGCCTATGCTCAGTCTCTGGTCTTGCAGGACCTAGAGTCTGAGAGAGCCTGGGGAGGTGAGCAGACCTCTATTCTAGGCATCTTTCTCTGTGGACTCGTTGCTGATGCACATGGTTTCTGGCCCTCCTGAGTTCATGCTCCAGGCCATGTGTGTGGCGTAGATCTGGGAATCAAACTCAGGCCTCAGATGTGGTGGCAAAGCACCTTTACTCACTGAGCTGTCTTTCTGACTGTGAGATAGTTTTTTAAACCCTGCACAGCATGCAGAGGAGAAAGGGAACAGCCAGCTAAAGAATAAGGGTGTCTAGGCAGCCTAGGAACTAGTGTGCCCCAAGAACTTCCTGTAGAAAATGGGGCATGAACATCTCCAGAAAGGATAAGCTCTCCTGAAATGCGTTTGGGGAGTCATCATGTTATTACATGGCTTACTCAGAGAACCAAGATGTAAATTGGCATTGTAGGATTGCTAGCATCTTTAAACGACAAACATTTTTGGAGCTTTTTTTTTTAAATTTAGGTGTCACCAAATGTCTTCGATCTTAGAAACCTGTTCTCATAAATATCCCTTAATAAGCCCTAGATTCAGTTTTGCCAGGAAACCGTTCTCAGAAATGCTCTAGGGTAGGTAAGGCAAAAAGTGTTCCCTGGAAGTGGATGGGGTTGTAGGTTCAGTCAAGGCTATTATGTGGGAAGAGTGCTGAGTACTCACTGGCCATCACTCCTGGTGGTCTCTGCCCTGACTGCAGAAGCAAGGGGGTGAGGGGGTGTGCTGGCCCAGTCCAGTTGATCTGCCCTGAGATATAATCAGTCTGTGTGGCCTTTGGCCTAACTTTCTCTTGGGGTTAGTTGGATACTTGTCTCAGAGGTCTCGGCCAGCACTGTCAGCACAAATAGGAATCTGATTTGTGTGGTTTGTGGCTCCTGACTCCTTTGGCTTGTTCAGGTTCACAGAGTGTTTCCAAATGGGCTGGCTTCCCAGGAAGGCACAATTCAGAAAGGCAACGAGGTTCTTTCCATCAATGGCAAATCTCTCAAGGGTGCTACCCACAATGATGCCCTAGCTATCCTTCGCCAAGCTCGGGACCCAAGGCAAGCTGTGATTGTTACCAGGAGGGCAACTGTGGAGGCTACTCACGACCTCAACTCCTCTACTGACTCGGCAGCATCAGCTTCAGTAGCCAATAAAATTTCTGTAGAATCTAGTAAGTGTTCCCAGTGCAATGGGGGTTGGTGTGCAGAGAGGCTCCTTTTGAGCCATGTACTGTCTTTGGCCATTTAGATCCATGCTTGGTTGCACTGTGTGGTAATGTGTGGTCCTAACATCACAACTTCCTATCATGCTTGGTGTGTTGCAGAGATGTGAGTCTGTTTCTGCATGAGTGTGTGCCTGTGTCTGTGGTGTGTATGGGTGTGGGTGTTAAGCAGCCAGCATCAGCCTGGGCAGCTGAACCTGAGAGAAGAGCATACCACTGACCAAGCCCATATTTCCTCTGCAGTGGAGACCACTGTCTGCACAGTGACCCTGGAAAAGACCTCTGCAGGACTGGGCTTCAGCCTGGAAGGAGGAAAGGGCTCCCTGCATGGTGACAAGCCTCTTACCATAAACAGGATTTTCAAAGGTAGGCTCATTTTCTTTTTCTCTGTACATTCTCTCCAATTGTAACATGCAGCAAACGCCCCCAAACCCAGATCTCCTGAGAACCTTTTTGGTCAGGGTGGGTTCCCATACTCTTGAGTCACATGTTGATTCCTGTGTGTTCAGTTCTGCTTTGTGACCTTGTGCTCTTTTTCAGTACTTCCCTAACTTCTCTTTTTGTTAGATCCTCTCCCAGGACAGAGCCCTGGGTTTGGTTCAGCTTGGCAGGACCAAGGTTAGGAAGAGGCAAGTAAGGCCCTCACTTGAGGCACAGAGTTGAGAGGCACCAAAAGATCCATTGAGAGAGAGCAATATTATTACTGTGCAATGTATTCAAAAATGATACAGCTGTGACAGGAATGAGGTAAAGACAAGACAATCAGGAGTTCAAGATGACCTTGGCTATGTAGTGAATCAATAAACAGCCTGGGTAGAAGAGATTACTGTGCAATGTGCAGGCTACCCACACCACAGTGCTCACCCAGAGTCTGCAGAGCCGTATCGAACCCAGGCTCGTATAACAGCCTGGGTTATACGAGCCTGTCTCAAACAAACCAAATAATCCATGACACATAAGATAGCAATGTTTTGAGTAAAGCCAGAGGCTGGCACTTCTCTGATAGCCTGGTTAGATTTACCCTAGCCCTGGATTCATTGATTCTTGTGTTTATTTCCATTTGATGTCTTATTCGTCACGGATTGGGCTGCCCGATAATCTGACATTCAGGTCAGCTGGATATGGATTTTCCTGAGAAAATGATGAATACCTTGTAGCTACCATGCAACTATGTCTGCAACATCTCGCCACTTCTTAGTTGGAAGCCTTAGGCAAGGGAACAGGGAAGTGGATAAAGGCACATTGGTCAAAGGCCAGCTGCAGGACCTGGGTGGTAATGTTAAGTTTGCCATGCACAGTGGCAAGTCACTTCACTATTCTGGGCCCATGTGCAACATGCAGGAATGAGACTCTAGCCATAGGCAGGTGTGGTGCCATGAGATACGGATGCCAGAGCCTATAAGACAGAGTTCACACTTAGATCCTATGACAAGCCACTTTCAAGCTCCAAGTAAGGTTCTCTGCCTTTGGCTCTCACAATTGTGAAAAGGGAATCTATTGATGTGTACCCCAAGGAATGCTGCTGAGTGAAAAACACCAGCACAGTGCCCACTGCATTGCTCAATATCCCTAGCTATACGTCATTATTATTCTATACTGTTATTCACTATTGGTTAAGACCAGGGTGTCAAGAATGGTGTGTGTGTGGGGGGGGTGGTCCCTTCAATACAAACAGTAAAAGAAGACCTCATGATTTCCGTATGCATCTTTGACTGAGTAGGCACCATGCAGGATTGAGTGCATGCAGAGTTAGGTCATTCGGAGTGGATCCAGAGTTCTTCCCAGGTTGTTTGAAGCTAAAAGCCCTGTGAAGATTGCTTCACAAATGTCTCAGCAGCTCATACCTCTTCCCACCCATTGCTGATGGTGTTACCAGAATCAGGTTGTCAATATGAATCAGGGAGTCAATAGAGAGGTTTAGGGAGAACCCAGAACCCCAGGGGTTTTCTAGGAATTGTGGAAGTCTCTAACCAGGCTCTGGCTTGGGACTGCCTGCCATCTCCTCACTTAAAAACAGCATGGATTGTCTATTGTAACTTTCTATGCCCCAGAGAGAGATAAGCCCGGTGGGCACTCTGTGTTACCATGCCTCACTTTAGAATCCCTCACGAGCTCCCAAATCTTATCCATTATGGATTATTTGGTTTGTTCCACATGTAAGCTCTTCTGACTCCTCAGTAAGTGTCTTTTATTGTTCCTGTTCCCCCAAAGCCCAAGATCACCTGTCATCTCCTCCTTTCTAGGGACAGAACAGGGTGAGATGGTCCAGCCAGGGGATGAGATCTTGCAGCTCGCTGGCACTGCTGTGCAAGGGCTTACACGGTTTGAAGCCTGGAATGTCATCAAGGCCTTACCTGATGGACCTGTCACTATAGTCATCAGAAGGAACGGCCTCCAGTGCAAGCAGACAACAGCTTCTGCAGACTCATAGACAAGGTGCCAATGCTAAGACAAAGCAGGAGCACAAAGCTCCAGGAATTGCTGATTCTCAGGGTCTCTGCTGCCCACCTCACCCAGGTTGGGGAAATCCCAGGTGTGTTTCTGGTAGCTGCTGCTCAGGTTTGGACCTTCTGGCACACTGCCCATCAAGAGGGTTGTTGCAAATGTCAGAACAGAGTCACTCAGAGGTGGCTGATACAAACCATAGACTGTATATAGACAGCTTAGTGCTAATACTCTGGTGCCATAATAAAATGGTTGTATTGCAGTTTGCCATGAAACCAATGGCCTGATCTGATAATCACTTAGGGATTATGAAAGCCACCCATGGCAGTGCTTTTTCTTCTGTCATGAATCTCATGTCTTGGAGGGGAGCTCCTCAGCAAGTCAAGGCTGGACTGAGGTCCTATGAAGGGTCACTGCTTGTGCCTCTCCCCAGAGGTGCTGGGTGATGACTGGGGAAGTCTCTTCATGGCTGGTGCTTCTGCACCATGCTGATTCTGCACCATGCTGATTCTGTGCCATGTTCCCCGGGCATACCATAGCCAGGTGCGGGTGCATCTTTTGTATGTTCTGCCTTTGAAAACTCATAACCTTGCTTCTGCTGTACTCCTGTTGAGAGCAGGCAAAAACCTGCCTGGGTTTAAGGAAAGGGGATATGTTGTTAAAAACAGCTCTGTGGGATGCAGCATGTCATGAAGTGTCATTTCAAACACTTAGAAGACTGCTTTTGGTTGGGTTGAGATCCTAGAAGGAGTGGAACCAGAAGATAGAGGGATGCAGTGTGAGTTAAGGTGTGGACAGGATGAACCAGCATGGGTACAAGAATAAAATAAAACTATTACTAATGTCTTATCTGTCACGTGTCAGGCACTCTGCTTGATATTAAATGATAGCCATTTGTGATCACAGCCACTTCACCAATAGCAGTCCTGTGCCAGTGTATTGGAGGGTTCTGAGCCTCAGAACAATAAATAGCTTGTCTGGTTAGGATGTGGTAGGGCAGAGATTTAGTCATTCCTTCTGTGGTAGGAGCAGGCCCAGGAGCTTTAAAACATGGCACATCAGGGAATAAAACAAACAAACAACTGCCTAGTGTGTTTGCAGCATGTACATGGACAGTATATTTGCTTTGGTTATTTCTGAACAGCTAATAGCCAAGCTCAGGGAAACTCAATATGACTCTCAATTATCCACAGCAAGTATAGCTTTTACCAGGTCTAGGCCAGGGGTTCAGATCTTCATCTCCAGTCATTCCATGAAATATAGATGACATAGGACGGACTGGCAAGGATCACAGACAAACCACCAGAGCCCATTTATTTCAGGGCCTTGCCAATGGAAGCTTGCTACTAAAACTTGCTGGCTTCTCCAGAATTGGAAGCCAGAAATATTTGCTGGAAGTGGACTCAGAAACCCCAGCTGGATCCTCTCTTCAGGTAAAGCCCTTCAGTGACTCTCATAGCTCAGCCTCACTTACTCTGGAAAATGACAGCATGTTACTGGAGCTGCATGCTTACTTCTCCAGTCCACTCTGAATTCTGTCCTATAGCAAACATGTAGAAGAGGAACCAAGGTACCTCTTGGATTTAATAGATTTAATAGAAGGTATATTTGATCTGACAGTAAAAGGTGTGGGGCTGGGGAGACAGCTGTCAGTAAAATGCTTGCCGGGCAAGCATGTCAACCTGAACTTAATCCCCAAAGACAAGAATAAAACAACAACAACAACAACAAAAACAAACAAACAAACAAACAAACAAAAACAACCAACAACAAGACAAAAAGAAAGGAAAAGAAAAGAACCAGATGTGGTGGTATTCAATGTGTAATCCCAGACCGGGGGAAGCAGAAAGATCTGGGTGCCTGGAACTTGCTGGCCATCCAATGTAGCTTATTTGGTGAGTCTAAGACCAATGAGAAAGCCTGTCTCAAAAATGTGGATCACATCCAAAATAATGGTACAGCAAGTAAGTAAGCTTGATATGGAGGCAAAACCAGAAAGAGACCACAGAAGGAAATCAACAGTCAGCATCCAAACCCCAGGGAACAGGGCAGCTGCAAGAAAACCAGACAGATCTATAAAGATTGCAGGAAATTCTGAATAAGCCCCATCAGAAAGAAACTGTGTCCTAATGAGCCCTTTGACTAAATGCAAGCTGCCCCAACAACAACAGCAAGAACAAAGGGAGCAAAGAGTACTAGAGGGGAGCAGCTGGCTGGATTGTGAGGGCACCATGTCTCTGAAGACAATGGCAGCTGATAGAGATCTTTCCTTTCTCTATATGATGGAAACAAGAATCTAAATTTATTTGAAAAGCTAAGGGGGTACCCTTTGTCTCTAAGGGGATAACAGGCTTTGTGGTCACTGTTAGATCCTACAGGCATGTACTGCCCCACAGCACAAGAGACATTCTTCCCTCTTTCCTAATGGCAGCAGAGCTTGATGGGGCCAGGAAACCCCAGCAGCCTTGCCTCACCATCATGACTGAGGGCATAGTGAGGAATTTGCCAGGGGGCTTTCCTCCCCAGAGCCCAGCATGCACACAGGAACAGCTGGCCCCACTTAGAATCACTCACAGGGGCCACAAGAACTCACACTCCTTCCCAAAGATACAGATTAGTCTGAGGCAGATACAAACCGGCGTCATGGGGATGTGAACCTTAACCCATGAAGGGAAAAACAGATAGGAAGAGATGACTCTGATGGAAGATACCACAAAAGTTAGATTGAAAGTGTTTTCCCTTAAGGCTTATCATGTGGTTTAAAACGTTTTCCAAGTTGACACTAGGAAAAGGGGGGAAAGTCTTGTGCTACAAATTTGTATACAAAAGCATATCAGAAAGGAAACACAGGAGTCTGAGGACTCCAGATGCCAGAGGAAGCAGGACTTAGCGACCACAATGGATGATGATTCTTTAAGACCAGCACAGGGACAAGGTGTCTGACAGCCACCAGCACACAGGGCTCTGGACCACAAGGAATCAGAATACTTGAGACATCTCTCAGGTGGCCATAGCAGGACCTGCGCTGGCCTGACAGGTGTATGTGCACACCATGTCAAGCTGATGGACAGCTCCTTCCACACCAAGCCCAAGAGGAAGGAGGGTGGTGTGGGGGGATGGGCTGCTCTTCTGGAATGGTACCCTGAGATTTGCTGTTTACTATGGCATCTCAAAAGGCCACAGCAGCTCTTTCGTGTTCTTTGAGGCTCAAAAGCTGGAGTTCCTGAAGGACCATAGGCATTCTTTGCCAATAGGCGACCATCAGTGATGGAACTTTCTCACCGCCTTCTGAAGGTTGGGGTAGAACTCAGCCATGCTGCGAGGGAAGAAGGAGTCCACAACACTCTGAGGGAGGTAGCCATTCAGGTCTGTCTGGAAGAATGTGACCAAGTTGGTTTTGTTGGGCTCCCTGAGAAAGAAATAGCAGAGGTGGGTCAGATACGTACCATGGAAGCATCGAGCATGGAGCCAAGACCAGCAGAGGTGGCCCAGACATGGTGGCAGTTTCTACTCCTGCTCTAGATTCAGTGCCCAGGACTCCTCTTAACTTCCTTATTCTGGATAATAGCATATCCTCTAGGGGACACACTACACAGTTGCTATGGACACTTTGGGGAGCTGGTGCCATGCCCTGGGTAGGACAGGTACAGATGCTCCTTATGGCTATTGACAGCCCATCCCCCCAACCCTTCCTGGGTTTTGTGTGGAGGGAGCTGCTATCAGCTTACAGTGGTGCACACATTCAACTGGCAGGACAGGTCCTTCTATGGCACCTGAAGGCTGAGGATTTCCTGGATACTCTGGGCCCTTTCCAGAGGTCAACAAGGTCAAGACTCTTTCCATGCTTACTAGGAAACACACAGTTTCGTCTTCAGCCTATGTAGTTTGTCATAGATGTGAGCATCTACTAAGTCTGACATGAAAGAAATTTGCAAAACTGGAAAATAGTGCCATTCTTCTCAGGTTTAGAGTGAGTGTGTGTGTGTGTGTGTGTGTGTTAAGAAAAGCTGATTATTCGTCATACACTGTTACTTAACATGCAATTCATTTACTAGTCTTTTTAAACAGATTTTTTTTTTTGATTGCTCCACACAGAAGAGGAAATGAGGCATGACCAAATAGAAGGGAGCATAGAAGGGTTCTCATGGTCCCAAACTCTGCAGCGGCCAGGCCTAGAGAAACCATGTCAACAGCTTTGGTGTCATCACAATCTCCACACAGCATTGTACCTCAGAGGTTTTCTGACATGGGACCTCTGGTATTGGAGACTCCACAGTCTCTACCTCTGGCTGTATAGACAGCTACTGAGGTCTCAGAAGGACAGAGCAAACAGATGAGCAGTATAGGGCAGCACAGGCTATTTTGGACTGGCATTTCTTTATCCCCGTGCTGACAGAGAAATGGGGGGGGGGGAGGGGAGAGAGAGGGGAGAGAGAGGGAGAGAGAAGGAGAGAGGGGGGAGAGGGCACAAATCCTCAGCTTTGTCATATTCCATGCTCTCCCTCCCTCACCACCTCCCACTGATTCTGGGGTACTTTCTCTGACCCCACCCCAACCTCCACCTCAAGCTCAGGCTATCCCTCATAGTTACTCAGCTGTGTTCTCTTTGGAAACTTGAACAGCTAAGTAAAAAATCTGAGTTAGTGACAATGTTTCTCTCTGGGGAGCCCTGGACTTGATGGGAGAACATCACAGAAGACATAAACCACATGGGTAAAGATAAATGGAGTAAGTAAAGTAGATAAAAGTGGGCTCAGAGGCACTCTTCACAGACTGTCTTCACAGAGAAAGCCAGGAGTTTGTCCTGACACAGTCATCAGAACACATGCAAAACATAGAGAATGCTCCCTGCATACAGTAGGCACATCACTAATGCAGCCCTGATGCTTCCTCCTCCCAAGACTCTCCTGCCCTCAGAGATGCTTCTCCTCTCTCATAGTCTGAGCCCAGACACCTCCAAATGTGGTCTGGACACAGTCTTGCTCCCAGTATGGTCTCTTGCTCTGATTCACAGCTCCTACACTGGGCACAAAGCAGTTTACACTGAAGTCATGGCATGGTTGCTCAGACCTCTCTAAAGCTCCTAGTTACTCAGACAAAAATGTCTATAGGGGTCTGGTGCTGCTTCCTCAATGACTACTTCCTGGCCTCTCCCCTAGCACCACTGATCCAACACAGTGGTTTCTTCCGATTCTGTGCCCCTTGTGCCCACACCTGCTCCCTCTCACCAAGAGGAACCTTGCACCTGCACAGGCCATTGTGCCATGTGAAGCTCCAATCAGGGAGGATTTTGGTGACCTCGGGGGGGGGGGGGTGTGACTCACTACCCCAGATCCTTTCACTATTCTTTAGTTTTCGACATAGCACTTAGAATGTAATAAGCAATTCCTAGTGTGTATATATAACATAATTACTTTCATTTGTGCCTTGTTTATCTTCTCCCACCCCATCAGAATTAATCGCTCAGAGAACAGATGGTTTTTATGTGTTTTTTTTTTTTTTTTTTTCAAGAGAAAAAAAATACATAGTCAACATGAAAGACAGATGGCTGGGTTTAAGCTGTGGCTTTATCACTTGCTGAAGTTATGTAACCTCTCTGGCCTACCCACCCCTTTTATAGAACCTGGCCCATCACCACTGTTACATAATCTGAAGATTGCACACTGTATTCCCCAAGCCAGCCTTAAGACTCAGCTTCCAGGAGAAAAGGGGTCTGCTCTTGCTTTTCTAGACATTCCTTATAATATGCCTGGCGAACTGGAAAGGCAAGGCAGGCCTCAGTGTCTGACTGTAGGGAACAGAGCAAGGGAAAGTTGCTAAGGGTAGTTTTCTAGACCCATGCCAAAGGGTCTGCGTGCTCGCGCTCTCTCTGTGTGTGTGTGTGTGTGTGTGTGTGTGTGTGTGTGTGTGTGTGTGTCTGTGTGTGCTTTATTACTGTCAAACTCAAAATGTTGTGACATTTAAGAAAAGCCTACCCAAAGCTGCTTGGAAAGCCAGTTTAGCAGACATGGTGTTCTGTGGGGGTGCTCTGTCTGGGTTTTAGTAATATTCTAGGCACTGAGACCTGCCTCCTGGAACTGCATGGGGAAGCCCACACCTTCCCCTCTGGCTATCTACAGGAAACACAGGGACCCATAAACAGGTGCAATCTCTCTCCCTGTTAACTTGGGTGATGCTCATTATAAACCTGGGACCTTAAGGTAACTCATTACCCAAAGAGCTCCTGGGAAAACCCTGGCCGTGAATTCAGGGCTCTCTGGCTTCTTTCCAGGGCTAATTCACAACATGAACTGTCCTCCATGCCCTGAGATCTGCCCCAGTTCTTGGAGAGGAAGGTGGTGCTGTGTGAACATAGGGTGGGGAATTTGTTCCTGTAGCTACTTTAGTCTGGTGGGTATCTTCAGAGAGTCCAGGAGATCTGGAGCTCAGGAAGTACACCGCGCTCCTGGCCTTTGACTGTGGACACATCACTTAACTATGCTAACCCTCCGTTTGCTTATATGCCCAATGGGACTGGGACATTTGCCTGACCTGCCCTGTGAGGCTGGACACCTGGTGGTTGCACATGCCTTTAACCCTAGCACCTGGAGGAAGAGGGAGGCAGATCTCCGAGTTCAACAACAGCAAAAGTTAATCTGGGTAACTCCTCCTTACACTTTGTCAGGTGCCACCTACAGTGGCACATCATGTCATGTATACCTACCTGTGTGTGACTGTGCATTTTGTAACATGCATATTATTTTTGTAGATTACTGCCAAAAAGCCTGTTTTCTGAGTTCACAGTGGTGTTACAGTTGAGCCTAAGACAAAGTTCTCCACTCACTTTCCTTACCCTGGCAGTGGTTCACAGAAGCACCCGCATGGATGGTTAAATCCTCTCACAAAACCGGGCTTTGGGGGACACGATGGATGCTCCACGTGAGTAGCTAGAAGACATTCATGACGTCAGTGAACTCACCGACGTCATGACAGCAGCATCACCACCACCAGCACTGAAGATCCTCCATCTGCACAGGCTAAGTGACTGCAGCCCAGCATGCCAGCAGAGAGTTCTGCCACCTGTCAACTTCCTTTCTTACACTTACAATAACTCCAGTTCACACATATACATCCTCACCCCCCATGCTCAGATACATGCACACACATGCACCCCTCCTAAACACACATGCTCAGATACATATGAGAGCAGGCGCGCACGCGCACACGCGCACACACACACACACACACACGCACAGTTTTCTCCAACCCCTTTACGAATTTCAGGAGAAAGAATATTCCAGAATATAAGGCTCAGGGTAGAAGAAAGATTCCGCTCTCAGATTTCAGCCCAAAGAAAGGAGGCTGTGTCCCCCATCTTCCCCAGAGGCAGATGCAGAGGAATCATTCATTAGGCTCTGCTCCCCAGAGGGCAGGAACAGCACAGAAAACAACCATATGATTAAGATGTTCTTGTGGACTTGACAAACTGACTTACAAAAAGATTAGCTGCTATCTGAACATCCATAGCATAAGCTGAAATCAGCAGAAATAAAAACAGTGCTGACAAAATCTGGGACACACATAATAAAGCCCATGTATATGGTCTCCCATTTTAAACCCTATGGCACAAAAAATCTCAACTCTACAAGGGAAAAGGATGGAGCACATGAGCTTGTTGATGGTTTCCAATCACCCCGCTTTCCTTGAAGATCTAGGGGTGTTCAGGACAAAGCCCAGCATCTAGGACAGTCAGTAAACACCTCCTGCCACTTACCATTGGAGCTGATGGTGCCATCCTCATATTTCTTCACCAGCACCAAGTCCACAAAGTCCCTGGGAGAAATAAGTTTCATGGCAGCTGAGGGCGTGGAGGTTCTGCTCACACACAGCATCTGCCAAAACAAAGGAGGCTCAGATCTGCTGAAGACAAGTCCATCTCATACCCAGCACCTGGGAAATGAAATGCACGGGCAATATGGGGAGCTGAAAGCAGGGCAAAAGGAAGCCTGGAGGCACTTTCCAGTGGGTGCATTAAGGCCAAAATGATTTCATCACTTTCCAAATGATTTCATCTCCATGTCTCTTTATAAAATAACTCACACGAGAACAGTGTGTCTCTACAAAACGGGTCTTCTCCCTTACCCATCTAGTAGCATCCTAGCTTGCACTGCCCAGGGTACAAGATCCCTTGGGGTGCTACAGATCTTCAGGAATTCTGAGTGCACTATTTGACCATTGTGCCCCATACTGGGCTCAGAATGTCAGATTCCCTTTCTTAAGCACAGTCCCAGAATCAAGTCCACTTCTGAATTCTTGTATCTTGTAGCAGGCACAACAGAAGTGATGCTTATTTTCTACAACCATAACATCTTGTTTGGTTTTTTTGTTTTGTTTTGTTTTGTTTTTTGGTTTTTCGAGACAGGGTTTCTCTGTGTAGCCCTGGCTGTCCTGGAACTCCCTCTGTAGACCAGGCTGGCCTCAAACTCAGAAATTCACCTGCCTCTGCCTCCCAAGTGCTGGGATTAAAGGTGTGTGCCACCACTGCCTGGCTCATAACATCTTCTTCTGATTCCATCTGGAACCTCAGGGAAAAGTCTATTTTTAAGAATATTGAAGACAGAGGCACTGGTTACAGACATAAGTTCACTCCAGGTTCATGTCTTATCCACGCATCCTTTATCCATCTTCTATTAAGAATTAGGGTGCTTGTGATGAATGCCACCTGATAGGGTCTTTGCCCCCTTTGCCTGGAACCTTCATTGCTTAACTTAATAAGCAAGACCCCGACTTGTTACTGGTTTCTCTGCTTTTCAGAATACTTAAGTTCCCCAGCAGTCTGTGCTTTCTCTCCTGTGTCTAGTGTTTGCTGAAGATTGTGTCTCTCTGGCAACAAGTCAAATCTCTTCATGGACACATGAATTAATGAGAACCAAGAGTTCCCATATCTCTCATGCAGAGATAAAACAATTCTTTTCTGTTTGTGTTTAATCATTCTTCATCCAAATTTCTAATGTAATCATGTTACCTTAATAAAGTACACTCATACCTCAGTCTAGTACTAAAAAAAAAAAAAAAAAAAAAAAGTCTTGTGATCAAAAGACGTACATGATTAGAACATTTTTTTTTTTAATTTACAAGAATGTCTCTAATAAAATTTGGTGATATCCAAAAAAAACCACATGAATTATATGAGGGCCAAAATGGAGCAGGAGGCCAGGCCTGGTGGTGTGAGCTTATAATCCCAGTACTTTAGAAGCAGAAGCAGGGGGATCAGCCTCGTCTATCTATTGAGTTCCAGGTTGCCCAGGGCTACATAAAGAGACCCTGTCTTCAATTAAAAAAAAAAAAAAAATCAGTGGGCTGTATAAAGCAAAGTTCAAGAAAAATAATTCCATACTGATTAAGAAAAACATACTTCTTGTTGGTGGCTTGCTTTGTTTATTGAATTGAAATGTAGCCCTGCCCAACCTGGTGCTCATAGTCTATCTGACCCAAACTCCCTGATCCTTCCATACTTCCATGGCTGCTGGGATTACAGGCATGTGGCAGTAGGGAACCAGCTTCTTCTGGCTCCTTTATCTGTATGCACTTGGCAGCTTCTCTTTACCTCTGTCAGACTGATTCTTCCCCCAGGTTTCAGGATAGGGAGCTTGTGGCCAGGAATAGAACATCCAGTAACTGCCTTGATAGCACTGCCAGGTTAAGCACTGTTATGGCTGCTCAGGTATCAGCCTATGGATTTCCTAGCATTTCATTCTCTTTGTCCCATCAGCCACTGTACTGACACCAAGAGGTGCAAGTGTGCTAAAGAGATGGAGCCACTTTAGCTTCCAAAAGATGATATGCAGGGCTCTGGGGCAGCTTAGTAGGTAAAGTGCTTGCTGTGCAAGTATGAGGACCAGAACTTAAATTCCCTAGAGCCCACCCACAAGCTGGTCGAGAGTGTTAGTTCAGCTGTTATCCCAGAAAGGAGCTAGAGGCAGGGAATCTCTGGAGTAAGCTGGCCAGAACTACAAACTCCAGATTCAGCAAGAGACTTTGCCTCAATATATAAAGGTAGAGAGTGACTGCAGGAAATACTTCTCGGGGCCCAGTATACAAGTGAGCATTCATACATACATACACGTATAATATATACACATAATCAAGTCCTTCTGTTACAGCATTTGAATGATTTATAAAAGGCATTAACCAAGGGTTGCTCAACTTTACCCGTTTATGCATAATGATTTGTATATTCTCTTTGCACTGTTTTTTTTTCTTTTATAATGCTGGTATCACTTAATCCAGAATAAAAAAATCATGTCTATTTATTGTGGTTCTTCAAATGTTCCCACTTAGACCAGCTGGTTTTTATAAAGAAAGCTATTTAACTATAAATGAAAAAAAAAATGAAAGAAAGAAGAAACACTTGTCATAAATTAAAGGTAACTTCAAATTACATGCAAAATTGCTAGAGTCTGATTCTCAGCCCAGGCCACCTATTAGTCTTTTAAGGGAAAGCAATAGTTAAATAGTACTCCAGGCACATCAGTGCAGGAGAGTCACTCTCCTCTTCCTGGTACCAGAGGGCTGAAAGAAGAGTCGAAACATGGCATCATCTTCACTGTGTGTTTTCATTCCATCTTTGACTGTTAAGGACATAAAAAATTACCTTTCCTCCCAGGGATTTTTGCCCCATCCTTCAGACAGCTCTGACATAAACTCCTATGGACAACAGACTGACTGAAATGAGGATTCTGGGTCAGGGCAAAGACACTTGGCTGCACAGCTTGCAAAATACTTCAAGGTTTCACAATGCTACCTGCTTATGTAAGCACCAGACAAGATAGCATCAGACAGGTCCTAGAAGCCAACACTAAGATGCCATTCAAACCACACAGGTCTGCTCCCCTAGAGTTGCTTGTATATCTGTTTTCACTATGATTTTCTATTCTTCAGAGCTTTCTATCATCAAAAATGAAGCAACTCCCTTCCAGTTACAGGTGATGCCAGGGCAGGTTCATCAACACAGGAGCTGTCTCCTATAACTTCCCCTTATCTCACGTGGCTATTTCAATTTACATTTATATTTGTTAAAATGAACAATCCATTTCTTCAAACATGCCACCTTTTCATGCTCTGTGGCCCCATGGAATTGAGGCTGCCACACTAGACAAGGCAGTTTCGGAACAATACTGCCGAATACCAAGGCTTTCTGCTGGGCAGGGCTGGTCTGCTGGGTGAACACTTTCCTGAAGGAGTCTTGCAGTGGTCCTACTGTGGGCAAAGGACCAAAGTGGCTCTGTCAAGAGACAATGCTTCAAACTAGATCTGTTAGTCTAAATCCAGGCCTGCCTCCCTGTCTGGGGAGCCCAGGCTTGCCCTGAAATTCCTTAGCTATGGTCCACTGATTCTGGTGCGGTTTCTGGGTCTCTCAGAGTCACACTGTTTCCTGCCAGGGACAAGGCTGGACTGGTTTGCATGGCAATCCTCCTGCCTACAGATGTTATAGATGCCTCTTCTGGAGAAGTGGGGTATTGCAACAGGACAAGACACTACAAATAACACACCCAGGACAAGACACTACAGATAACACAGTCAGAGACACTTACATCTGTGATGCTTTGGACAATTTCAAAGCTGCTCACATTGTCATCCCACTTCTCCCGGAGGCCCCCAGCAACTGGCTTTACACAATCCCACACCTCTTCTGGCGTCCCACACAGAATCCCTTCTCCCCGGTACCTGGAACAGAGAAGAATTTGAATGATTGCATCAATTGAACTTGTTTATCTTAGGATTGTATCTCAGGTCTACTAGATTTTTGTCCTAGTTCTAGGGCTGGCTGACAGAAACGGGCCTAAAATATGCTAGCTCATCTCCCCTCCAGCCCGCATAAACAGGTACAAAGCCCTCACAGAACACAGCTTGCTAGAAACGATTCAACACACAAGCTAATGCTTTTCTGGAAGGTGACTAGTGATCACAGAGAGCCAGGGTGGGTTGGAATCTTTCATGAGGCAACCCCAGAGACACAAGGAAGGGAGTAAAGGTTCTGACAAACTTGGTTAAAAGTGTGCACTCACAGATTCCCCGGAAACTCCTCAGATGGCCTCCAGGAAATTGAAACTCCATTCTGTCAAAAGGCATAGGATTGTAGAATTTTAGAGCTAGAGAAGTCTTGGAGAGGAGATCTCAAGACTTGATTGTCCAAGGTCACCCAACCAGTTCCTGGCACAGCTGGGATTCATCATGGATGTAGCTGCCCATATAGCAGGTGATGAGCAGAGAGATCCTGGCCGGCTGATTCCTGGAACTGTGGGAGCCTCTCCAGTCGCCTTAAATGCCACCAAGAACTTTTGTTTTCTCAAGCAATTTAGGGCTTTTTTAAAAATAAAAAAACCAGAAGTGTCAAGGAAGGAAACTATTTTCCCGGCACTCCCTGGGGAAAGGATTGTGCAATAACGAGCGGAGGGAAGACTTGGTACTTGGAGTTTCAGGTCCAATCCCAACCTCATAGCAGTCAGATGACCTTGAGTGGGTTTCGAAATGAAAGGAACAAGGATCTCCAGGAGTCCCAGAGAGCATCCACCCGCAGTGGAATGGCTCTCTGGGGTCCAGGGTGCGGACAATCTTGGGAAGAGGTGAAGCCTGGGAGTTTGGAGTACTCCAAGCCCCGGGAGCAGTCTCCAGACCCCTTTTCCCGACCAGTCCCTCACTCACGCCTTCCCGGCACTTCTTCCAGCCCGACGCGTCCCGCCGGTACCGTAGCACCTTCTCCGCCACCGCCTCACTCTCTTGCGAGGCCCAGGACAAGTCCATCACGCCTATGTACTGGGTCCCAGCTGTGCCGCACAGGTTCTGCTGGGCAGAAAACTGGGCCTTGGGCGGAGCCTCGAGCCCCGCCCCTGGGCTCCGCCTCTCTTTCAGAATTGGTCTTCGTTCTCAGACAATTCCGTCCTTTCTTGAAATTGGCAGGTCTGGAGATTAAGGCCGGCCCTACGCAGTAAACGTCATCTCTGGGTTGGTCTCAGGAAGCTCCTGATCCACAATAGCAACCTCTGGGCAGGGCTAGGAACCAGCTAGCTTAAGGAGTTTGGGGGTTTTCCCCTTGGTGCTCAGGTGCTTTCGGCCACCAGTGAAACCGTGCAGTTTTCATAGCAAACAACTTCCTAGGGGGATTCTGCAGGGTGGCCCGGAGAATGTGGAGGAGCCGGCCGGCCGTGGAGGTAGGCAGGAGGGGTACACACCGGTGACAGTTCAGGAAGCCGGCGCAGGGATGTCTGCTTCTAATAACAGAAGCTGAAGCCATTCCCATTTTTTTGGGTTGTGGGGGGGAAGTTTTGCTGAGTAAAGGAAGAGACTACTTCGAATGGGTGTAGATGGGGGTGGAGGAAGAAGCTAAAATCAATGTCAGATCTATTTAGTTCCAGACACCAGGAAACTCTTAGTAGACATGCATAACCATCAGCCAGGGCTTTGCATTGGCACCAGGTGGAGACTTCAGCTTTCCCTTGAGAGATTTAATTCAGTTTACAGAGATGGAAGTAGGAAGATCACTCATTAAAGGTCTGCCTGGGAAATTTAATGAGACTCTCATCTCAAAATTTAAAAAGTAGAAAGAGGTCTAGCGACATAGTACAATAGTAGCATGCTAATCTAGCATGTGCTAGGACCAGAGCTCCCTCCTAGCATCGTTAAATAGACAACTAAATATAAGCAGACAGGAATACTATTGGCAACTTCTGGACACAGAGGCAACCAGGCCCGTGGGAGACTGTGGAATGGCATGCCGTCTGTAAGAGGAGCCCAGGTTTCTCCTCTTCAAGCCTATCTCCAACTGAATTGTTTGTAATCTCTTCACTGTTTCCTTCAAAGGCCAGGAAGGATTTGTGACTTGAAAGTCCCCTTTGGAAGAAAAGAGGGGCTGTCTGTCTGGGAAAGCAATCTGGGCACCTTGAGATCCAGACCCAATATTGACTGTGTGGATTTGGGCAGGTCTCTACACATCTTTGAGATACAATTTGCTCAGAGGTGTAATGTTATAATAACATGTATCTCCCTGTGCTACTATGAAGAGCACATGAAGAAGTACATGTGCATACTTCTGAGAGTCATGAAATAGACGGCGCACTTTGCTGTACTTTAAAAGTTAAGTGAATAAAATCATAAATGAATAATAATCTGAGATAAAATTGAGATACAATTTTAACTAAAAGTAAACTGTTTGGCTGTTTAAACAAGGCTTTAACTTGTTAAGAATTGTCAAGAAAACTTAAGCAAAAAGAAAGCATCATACATGGAAAGATGCTTTGTGGCAAAATAAATGACCATGACACAGATGCAGAACCCTGGTTGTAGAGAATTACAAATCAAATAAGGGAACCCATCTTGTGGACAAACAGGACAAGATCGGTTAGTATCCTGCCTTATTCACAGTACTGAAAAAGGGGTTTTCTATACTGCATGAGAGCTTGCAAGCTCTCATCCAAACAAAGCAGTGATACACATTAACAGTTACATGTTAACAGACATATATCAACTTCCTCTTCAACACAACAACCTTACATGCACAGAAGCATGGACAATTGCCCTTGTAATGGAAACTAACTTATTTGCCAGTGCATTAAGCAAAGTTACAAGATACCCATCATGTGGGATATTATGTACCCATTAAACTCATATAACACAGCTGAGAGAACTGAGCCTAGCGCCATGGAGGATTGCTCAAGACAGCAGAGGCTAGACTGAGTCTAACTGTATGGCTTTATAGGAAGCTGCTCTTCTCATCAACAGCCATTTGCTTAACTGAATATAATGTAAGTTCTTACCTTTCTCCAAACGTGATCTCTGTTTAAGATGGTCATCTGTTACATCACATAAACAAGTCAAATATACAAGTTGAAGAGCATCAGTGTTTTGAATACAAAGGTCAGTGCTTGGAAGCCATGCATGGTGGTGCATGCTTATAATCCTAGCACTCATGAGGCAGAGGAGGCAGGATTACCACAAGTCTGTTGCTCCCTTGGTGTACATAATGAGCTACAGGCTAGGCAGGGCTACAGAGTGTAAGCAGGGACAGAGAGAGAGAGAGA
>JADRCH010000182.1:1718915-1753413 GCA_019843965.1 Rhynchomys soricoides | reverse complement strand
AGAGAGAGAGAGAGAGAGAGAGAGAGAGAGAGAGAGAGAGAGAGAGAGATCACACTCGCTTTTCGGCTGGCGGGTACAGTTTAGCTAGACAATAATTGCATTTCCAGCACTGAAAAACTACAGTATAAAAGTAATTTTTAAAAAAGATAATGCTAGCACTCGTCAGCTTGGTCCAGTCACGCATTGTGTTGGCCAGTATTTAGCACTGATGGCAAATGAGTTTGACTTGAAAAGTGAAATAAGAAATAGTGCTAGCAGTTGAAATGAAGGCCAAATGGCTTAATAGTGAACTGTAATTCGAATGGCACTTGATGTGCAATAAACATTTACACACTATACCATACCTATGCTCAATGAAGTACATATATGTATTGAGTAAGAAAGAAGCATGTGTGCATCTGTGTATACCTATGAACATGTGTGTGTTTGTTAATGTTTATATATAGCTGTGAACCACATGAGGATGTTATTTTGGCCAATTGCTTTGGCTGCTTTTGTGTGTCAACTAGACACAAGCTAGAGTCATCAGAGAGGAAGGAGCCTCCATGAAATCCAGCTGTAAGGTATTTTCTTAATTGGTGACCTGTGGGGAAGAGCCAGCCCAGTGTGGGTGGTGCCATCTTGGGGCTGGTGGCCTTGAGTTCTATAAGAAAGCAGATTGAGCAAGTCATATGAAGCAGGCCAGTAATCAGGACCTCTCTATGGCCTTTGCATCAGCTCCTGCCTCTAGGTTCTAGCCCTGCTTGAGTTCCTGTCCTGACTTCCTCCAAGGATGGACTATGATCTGGAAGTATAAGCCAAAACAAACCCTTTCCTCCCCAACATGTTCTTTGGTCATGGTGTTTCATAGCTGCAATAGAAACCCTAACTAAGACATCAATCATAGGCAGTTTGTACAGCAGTGTTCCCACTGAGATAATGTTGCCCAGTGACATTGTAGACCTCTTGCTCTTTATAACACACTATGATGTTCATACAATGACAAGATCAATTCATGACACACCTCTCACGACATTTCTCCTCCACAAAGCATTGCATGCTAGGGATGTTGTTATATTCCAGTACTCAGAATGTTC
The DNA here is from genome assembly GCA_019843965.1 of Rhynchomys soricoides. Taxonomy (NCBI): domain Eukaryota; kingdom Metazoa; phylum Chordata; class Mammalia; order Rodentia; family Muridae; genus Rhynchomys; species Rhynchomys soricoides. The sequence goes on along the minus strand of JADRCH010000182.1, from coordinate 1,752,337 downwards.
CAGTCTAGTATGGTGTGATTTTAGAACAGTGCAGAATGAGCCAGACACTTCCTTTTTTAAAAAAAGTCATCTTATGCTGCTTCATTGTTTCATTTTAAAAGTCTTATTAGAGGTCAATCCAATGTATTTCTAGTAAGTTCTGTGACTCTAGCTTGAGACTCAGGATGAAGCCTGTTAGAATTTTGTTTGAGCTTAAATAATATAAAACCAAAAATGAATGGAAGTGTGTCTTGCTCCCTCCTCCCCTTTTAATGCTGTGTATGAACCCAGGCATGTGAGCCAAATGCTTTACCATTGAGCTTCACTCCAGTCCAGGAAAGCCAATTTTGTTGTAGAAAATGACTCTGAGCAACTATCAGTATTGAAGGTGACTATGCTTACCAAGTGTAGTGGGAAGGTTCTTATCCACAAAAAGTTTTACTTTTATTTATATGTCCATATGTGCATGTATGTACAGATGCATGCAGAGATCAGAAGATGCTATAAGATGCCCCACAGTTGGAGTTACAGCTGGCTGTGAACCAACCAACACAGGTGCTGGGAACTGAACTTGGCTCCTCTGCAATAGTAGTATATGCTCCTAACTTCTAAGCCATTTCTCCAGGCCCTACAAAAATAAAAGAAAGTTAATTTTAATTCATTTTCATCCCTGCTCTCCCCAAAATGAAAGGTCCTGGGTAGACAAAATATCTAGAGAAGTAAATTTTTTATCAAAGTCCTGTGACAAACTGGCTGCCAAAGGCAGGTGAGATCAGAGGTAGCTTAGAGCTGGTCCATCTGTTTTGATGCTAGAGGCAGGTCCAGGTGTGGGAAAGCAACTGGCTGGAGCAAAGAGGACCTGGGCAGCACCCACAAACCTCTCCTATGGGCACAAGGAGGAGCTCCTTTGAAGTTTGCTTGGGGCTATACTTGAGAGCTGATGGGGAAGAGGAAAATTTTAACTCTTAAGTTTGTTGTTCAGTGTCCTTCCACAAGGCCTTAGCCTCTTAGTCCACCAGGTGTCTTCACAGAGCTCACAGGACCGGAGTTGACTTTGAGATAGGTGCACAGGGCAGGGGTGCCACAACATATTTATTGCATTAGCTCAGGACACTGGAGAGCTAGCAAATCAGCATAGAGATGCCTGCTTATCATTCCCTTAGCAACAGTTGCTGTTGGCTCAAGCTTACTGCTTGCCACCTGCTGCTCCACACGTGTACTTTACCTGGATTGAGTCATTTAGTATCTAGTCATCTAGTCACAGAACTGTGAGGTAGAGACCAGTGGCTAATAGGAACTGGGAAAAGATAAAAGGAGCCAATTACTTGCAAACAAACAAAATTGAAAAGGGGAAAACATATTTGCATAGTAGTGATTTTTAGGATAAGGGTGTGTGTGTGTGTGTGCTCGCGCACATGCATGCACACACTTATACGCATGAACACAGTGTTTTAGGAGACCACAAGAGGCCATTGGATGGAGCTAGGGTTACAAGCAATTGTGAGGCTCTCAACAAGGGTGCTGGGAATGGAACTCACCTCAGCTTTCTGCTAGAGTGTGTGTGCTTTAACCACTGAGTTATCTCTCCAGCCCCCTAGACTTCTAATAATACAGTGGATCATGCTACCAATAATAGTTTGATGACAGGGTAATAAAGCAGACAATCTCTCTTGTCACAGACCATTACTAAGCTATGCAGGCATCTTGTGAAATCACAGTTACGCAAAGCAAGCTTGATAAGGCGGCTTGATCACCTTCTGTTCCTACAGCATCAATAAGGGCTGGTTTTCTGAGAGTGGAGGCAAATGAGTGATCAGCAAACTATGCTTTCATCAGTAGCTTCAGGAACCCATTCACACTTGTGATGGCACCATGGCAGGAGAGTGGGTAAAGTTGCTGAGAGGTGAATCACTTATCAGCTTGCAGAGATGGGAAAAAAGAAGCAAAGGCATTGAAACCATTTGATTTATTCTTTTTTCATCAGATTGATAAAAATTGCATAGCATAGCAAGATTAAGTTCTTGGTGAGCCTCAAAGGGAAACATTCCCATCACCTGCCAAGGCAGGAGATGCAAAATGTGGGCTTGCAAAGATTAATAAAGATGAAACTGGAAAAGCCTAATATGTTTGCCTGCCACAAGCTCAGATTAACCTCAAAGAAAACACACAGAAGATATTTAGCACACAGTAGGGAAGATACAGAAATCATTTCAATACCCATCATGAAGAAAAAGAAGAGATATCATATAGTTTATCCAAATAGTGAACCAGTTGTCCTAGGGAGCGTCACCTATGCATAGTCCTGTGCTAGATCTCAAAATACAAATAAATATGGTAATAGATATAGGATAACAGCATTGACTTAAGACATAGGTATTACCTATGGATGCTTATATGCATATATTCATAATACAGTCTCTGCAAATATGACAATCTGTAGTGGGCTTGGCCTAATGCTGCTTGTATTCTAATGTTAATTTGTGTCCCCAAGAAAGTCCACAGGTGACACACTGAGGGACCCTGCTCCCAGTTAATGCTGGTTGGCAAATAAAGATGCCTGCAGCTAATAACTTGGGACAAGAGGCATAGGTTTAGGTTTCCCGGGCTTGGGACCACGAGGAACGAGCAAGAGGGAGAGAGCTGCCATGCCTTAGAAGGGTGCAGGAGAGGAGAAAGGAGCCTCCAGAAAACATGGCCATGTGGGCTAGCCAATCGGGCCAATAGCAGCCTGGTTGAAACAGTAAGAAATAATGGGGTTATGGGTAGAAAGTAGACTCTAACAGCATGGAGGGTAGGCAGCTGCCAGGTATTGTGCTGCATACGCTATACTAAACTATAAAGGCTGTGTGTGTCTTTCATCCAGGAACATAAATGGTCTAAGGTAGGAAGGAACCCCGTGCCAGGATTATTTAATATTTCAACACCAACAATCTGAGTCGATTTACACTGAGTTCTTGACAGTGTGAGAGAGAGGGCCTCTAGTGTGGGGGCTACAGAGTAATCTGATTATCTCTTTCCTGAGTATTCTTATATAGCCCAAGCTAGCCTGGCACTATGTAGCTCAAACTGACCTTGAACTTGTGGTCCATTCCTCTGTTTCAGCCTTCCAGTTACATGTCTATAGTGATTTATTATTAAAAACAAAATGGCTTCATGGAAACCAAATACAAACATTTGTTGACCCTTGCAAGGGGAATATGGGTGCTTACCACACTCAATTTTGTATTATTGGGTGTCCTGAATTTTTCTAAGTTGGAATCACCCAATACAAGGTGCCATATACACACTTGTATTGCTCTGAACTCACACATCAGCCCTGGCTATGTTACAGGATGCCTCTGTTTTCTTACAATGCCTCAGGGTCTGCTCATGCTCTCTCCTCCCCTTGACACACAGGTTGCTGATCCTGCAGGTGTCTGGAGGTAGGTTTGGCTTCCCTAACCTATTTCCATGTCCCAGGGAACTCTAGGCCTCAACCCTAAGCCCAGAACCTGGCATAGACGTCTTCACTGTGGCACTGCTCTGGGTACCTCTGTCACTAAAGGACATCCAAGGCACTGCAGAACCATCCAGCCCATCACCTCTTAGAGCCAACTTGGCATAGAATTTGAAAACTTGTACACTCATCCTCATGATTTCGGTGAGGGAGATTATTTGTGTGGACTTTACAGATACCAATATTTATACAAACCTTCCTGGTTAGCACTGGGAGTTATCTTGCCCTCTAATCCAGTGTCCTACCATATGTGATTTAGTCATTAGTACATTGATTCATCCATTTACATCTAGCAAGGTATTAAGTATTTGTTGCAGGCCTCCAAGATTCTTGCCTCTGTGGGATGTATGGCTTGTGGAATATCCTGAACAGTATGAAATTTTAAACTATGGTGGGGTTATGTTATACAGAAAAGGTGAAGTGGTCTTGATGCCCCACTTGATTAAGGTGCCCCATGAGCCATCTTCTAGGAATCAGGAAGCAAGGTTTTCAGCTTGTAAAATGAGGACCCATATTATCCCTGCTAAAAGGGACTGAAAACCAAACAGGGACACATTTCACTGCCAATGAAGATCCATTGGCCCTGTTGTGTAGCAGGAACATGCAGGAAGCTCTAGAACCTCAAGGCTTGGACATCTGACCAAGAACCACATGAGACTGGAAGAGAGCCTGGGGCCTCTGTGAGATGTCAACCTTTGCTGCTGCCTCAGCTGCTGCCTGGTGAGACCCTGAGAAGAGGACCCAGCCAGCCATGACTGCACTCCCGACCCCTGGAGATGCTAGGATGATAAGTGTGCATCCTATGAAATCACTTAGTTTGTTATTGTGGTGTGAAAATCACAAGAGTCAGAATGGAATTGCTCTGACAAGAAAGCAAATGAAGCATGGGGGTTGTGAAGCAGGAAGACTGGTGCACATGCACCGGATGACAGACGATCTGGCCAGAATCTCAGCCTGGCACTAGGGTTACCATAAGTTTGTACAGACTGTACCTCTGCAAGGACATCTGTCTGACCTTGGGATGGTGCACCCTTGCTGTTGATCTCACTAACAAGGAGAGTTGACTGAAAGAGCTTATGAAAGCTTCATTTACTTGTGAAACCTTTCCCTTGCTCTGGATGCTGTACTATGATCATGGCTTACTGGACCATGGTATCATCAATGGTCAATGTGATGCTCTCTGTTTCCTAAGAAATTCAATGTGTGGAGGGTCCCCATTGTTATTCTAATCAACAACAGTAATAGGAAACACACCCGTGTTATCTGTTGTGTGTCAGTTACTGGGAATGTAGAACCATGGTGCCACTTTTGTCCCAGACATTCGGAGTAGAGTAGAGGAGACAGAAATGTTAAAAGACAGAGCTTTTAAAACGCAATGTGGAAATAGGAGTCAGGGCACCAAGCTGGTTCACACATGCAATGGAGCACACACAGCTGCCAAGACCTTCCCAGGGCCCGTCAGGGGAGCCAAAAAACAACTCCTTGTGAGCAGACCCAGTGGGAAGTGGGTAATGTCAGCTCTGCTCTTTTCTGTGGGCTTGTTAGGTGGAGGCTATGGGCCTGGCATCTCTGTGGCTATGAATTCTTCACCTCCTACCTGCACTGAAAAAAATCTATTGGCACTGGGGGAAAACAAGATCCGAAAACATGGAATCAGAGCTGAGAGGTGAGAAGACAGCTGGTCTTGGAGATGTTTGAGCCTCGGTTACAGATGAGCATGGTACCGAGTCTTAATCCCCATCCTTCCTGGTGAACCAGAAAACCCCAGCTATAAATTTGGGATCATTACTAATCTGCGTTATGACTGATTAATACAGAGTTAGATACGTTTGCAGAGTACTACGCTGGCCACTACTAAGATGATTGTTCTCAAAAGCTGTGTACTCTGAATACTTCAAGGGTGGCCACCTGATTTTGGGTCCTCACTATGGAGTGCTGATACTTGTATGTCAAAAGACCTTAGTGCAAAGCGCTCACTCATATCATTAAAGATAAATAGAGTGTCGAGTGGTTTTGCAATCCTGATGAGATGTCTGGCTTGCAGGTGAGCATGGCCACCCTGAATGGAACCAAAGGCTTGGCATTTTCCTGAAATGACAGCCTGACAGAGTGCCATATACTAGACATAAAGAAACTCTGGGAATGGCCACACATACCCCATTGCTTTGAATAGGAAATTACAGCTCCAGGGTCTCAGAACCTCGGACAGCATCAATGCATTCACCTAAAGAAGCTCCACAGATTTCTAACACCTCACAGACAGGTCCTCTCTTCCAGAAAGGGTGGGACCATGTGCCCGCAATACTTCCAAAGAGATCCAGTCTCTAGGAAGGGACATGGAAAGAAGCCTAGACATTTGAACAAATTAGGTCATTTAGATCTGTAGGCAGTACCTGCCTGGTCTTGGCCTTCCTCTTGCCCAGCTGGCTGGCAGACTTTGGGAATCTGCCCTGGCTGGACATGACATGTAGGTATTGGTCATTGTTGCTGTTTTGCTGGTCACTACTGGATGCTGCTGACACAGAATCAGATTCTGTGAAGGATGGCTCGAACTTGGCTTTGACTCTGGCCTTCAGTGGATGCTGTGGGTATTGGACATTCCTGGATCGTGGCTTTTTGTGCACAGATGTGGGCCTATCAAGATGGTCTTCAAAACTATAATCCCCAGATCTGTAGTACACCCTTCTCTGGTATTTAGGGACTCTGGTGTTATTTTCTGATCTGCCACCAGAGTAAAAACAAGGAGACTGAGGGAGGTCTGTCAGGGAGCTAGCAGGGTTTAACCACTGGAACAAATCTCTCCTCAGCATCTCCTCCTCTTCTTCACTTAGCTGTGGAGAGCAGGGCTGGTGAGGAGCCCAGGACATGTACTGCTGTAAATTCCTGGGGTATAGCTCTACAATGTCACCTAAAGCATCTATCTTGAAATGTCTTTCTGGCCAGAAAGCTGGGTGGGTCTTTTTGTGAGAGTCACGTTCATTAACGACATAGTATCTGGGAGCACGGGGATTGTGGCCACGTGTCTTCAAGGCAGAGACCCCAGATCCACAGAAAGGATGACTGATTGGCTGAAAGTCTTTTCGGGAAAGAGGCTCTGAGCGAACATCTTTGAGGGGCTGTGTCTGTGTCACAGACGAGCAGGATCTGTTCTTGTGGAGGTTGCCTGTGCTGGAACACGGCCCATGTGAATACCTGTAAGACAGAAGTGGTTAAGTAGCTGTGGCTTCTGTATTCCTCCACATCTACAGGAATTCCAAAGTGTCTGTAGGTGATCCGTGGGCTGCATGCATGGAAGCACTCAGGGAGTAGGACCACACTGAACCTCTCAGAGCCCTGACATGATAAGGGATGCCACTCTCCATGGGGGTGCACATCAAGGCATGCTTCATTAGCAAATGTCATCATAGAGCACTGGTTCTGTTAGGAATCTTTTATGGGGCTAATGTTTGTGGGATGCATGTTGGGAATGCTGCTCTGGCCTAGCTCCTGCTCCTCAGCTACTCAGGCAGTCGCTTGGGGGGACTACACCTGCTCAAAGGACCAGTGACTGTGCTTTGACCCCTGCCCACAGTGACCTCCCCAGGAAGACTTAGACTCTGCTGTACTTGTCAAGGTATTCCAAGGATATGAAGACAACTTGCATAAAACAAATTCTCAGGTTCTATGATAATTTTCAGAAGGCAAAAAGAAAAATTTATATTTATCTCTATGGTGTCCACTGTACTACAAATGATGACCATAACTCTGTCTCTTCATTCTTCTGGGTGCTGTTTGAATAGCTGGGTTCTCCTGCTTTCTTGAAGATGAAATTGAAGCATCTGGCCTATATAATAACACATTGAAGGTCTTGCCAATAACTTCTCAGTCTGCGTGTGAAGTGGAGACCATTTACCATTTGGAGAATGAAAATGGAATGAGGCCAGATAGAAAGATAGGAAAGCTATGGGGGGGGGAGGGGCACAAGGAGAAGAAGGAGCTCACCACCCCAGGGTATAGTGGAGCCTCCCACTAGCCTGGAAGCAGGAATCCCAGAATTCTCAACACTGGCTATGACAGTTGAGACATGGAGGCTCATATTCCTCTCATTCATAGATACTTTATGTGTACTAAGGAGCCAGGATAAAGGCCTGAATGTATGTAACCTTGTGTAGAGTTTTATTCCTTTCCCAGACAAGGCCTGAGTATTTCAAACAAGACTGCTCACTTTGTTTCCAGTAATGGTATCCTGACTTTCTGTGTCCCTGAGATATATGTTTTTACCGTATACATTGTAATTCTGTCAGGTGCACTGTAGGGTCTCATTTAAGTTTCTTAATAAACCTTTGCACATAATAACTTCAACCCCACCAAAGTCCTAGGTAAGCCTAGTGCAAACAAACAACAACAACAACAACACAAAAACAATGAGCTGACTGTTGAGCTCAACCATGCTCTCCAGTGCGCCCTGGTTTTCCTTTGAGTGTACCTCTCTTTCACTTAACCCTCCTGCTTAAGCCTGAAATAAACTAACCTCAGCTCTACTTCCTAAACTGGCTAGTCCTGATCTTCATCCCTGAATGGATCAGATCCAAGTTTAGCCTGAATCAGGTTTTTAAAAGTCTGGGGAACTCCCCAGGCTACTGAAGGTAACCCATGGGGAACTGTATCTTCTGTTTCTGCACCCTAAAATGCTGACTTGGGACATAAACAGTTAAGCAACATCTTACTTTCCTAGGCTACAGAAATATGTGTACCAGGCTTGTGAGGAAGGTGTACTTACAGATTGTATGATAATGTAGGTTTCAAAACTCTTGACCTCCCCTCCCCCACACTGTTTCCACATTCTCAGGTTCCCGGGAAAGTCCCTGCCTTCTGACTCCTTCTGGCAGTCCTGGAATTTAGTAGCCTCAGCTGCCTCCTGATGGTTCTGGTCCACCACTGGCATCACATTCAAAAAGCCTGGTTTCTTTTTGTGCCAGAGTTCACCCTCACCTATTGTTGTCCTGCTCTGGCCTTGATCTAGATCCATCTGGAAGAGGAGAGCAGGGGCCCCTGGACCCTTGCCTAGGACTCTGGGGCAGGGACCTCGTGATCGTCTCCATCCTGACACTCCTGCTACTCAGAGAGTCAAAGCTGAGCATGTTGCCGTTGTTTTGGGATGTTGCCATGCACGCTGAGGATAGCTGGCTGATAAGGTCACCATCCTTTAGAAGCCTCTTGCTGCTTTCTTCATGAGTCTGGATTCGAGCTGAGGGCAGAGGAAAGAGCAGGTGACATCTCCAAGTTGGCTGTGCTTTGAACCTTAAAATCCCTACATGGCACATGCTAAGACTTGGTCCCTTATCTGGTACTCTTGGGAAAAGATGGAGCCTTAAAGACTACAGCCTGGTGCTAAGTCCTCTGGTTATAGGGGTCATGTGTTCAAAGGGGATTGCGAGACCTTTCTGCTTCTTACTGTGAGGTGAACAGGTTTTCTTGGCATACTATCACAGGGTGGTGTTCCCCCTCCTAAGCAATGGGACCAATGGAACCAAGATTAGAACCTAAAACTGTGAGCCAATACAAACCTCCCCATCTTTATAAGAATGGGATGTATTCTTATAAAGAATTATTATTGCCACAGGACACTGGCTCACACTAAGGGACTTTGATAGTAACTGAGTTTACAATCATCAGCTGCACCTACAAACATAGTGGACCCTTGGCAATACACATTCGGCCATGCAAAACATGGTATCCAGACAACTTAAGCAAGGAATGGAGGAGCCCAGTGTTGTACTGAGAGGCTACAGGGTACAATCTGATACCCCCCCCCCTCCTCCAAGGCAAGGAAGGCTATTATAGAAAGTGTATGTGGATTCTGGCTGTGTGAGGGCATAGCTCTTCCTAGATTATACAGTATTCTCAATGGACAATTCATCTCTAACAGTTACAATGGATTTTATAGCACAAAGCACAGTCATCTTGTATGTGAAACTGTCACCTGGTGACTCCTCCACATGGAATGTGACCCTTAGGCTTGAGTCTCCTGGAGGACAGTTCACCTTAAAATAGTTACAGGAGCTAGCTCATGGAATGTCTGACTCCCATTCTCTTTCATGATCTGGCAAGTAGCTTGGGCTGTGCCAGCTCAGTGGTACCAACTGAGCATTAGTGGCCTCAAGGGGCAGAGTTACTGGCTCTTTTTTGAGCTGAACCTGTCATTCCACCCCCAAATTTGGCTTTCTAGCCATGCCAGATATCTGTTTCCCATACTGTCCTTCCCTCTGAGAGCATAGCTTGTTCTTCTCCTTAATGGGTCTGAGTTTGGAGAATTGGAGAACTGGGGGAAAGATGGAGAGGCATTGGCTTTGAATTTTCACTCGAGTCTGCTTCAGTGGCTGAGCCTGCCTGCCTGGCATCACTAGGTATGGCTAGGGCAGTAGGTCAGAGAAGACAGAACTTAGGAATGTGGGAGACTGGGCAGAGGCCTGGGAGGTAGGCTCATGTGGGACGAGATGAGTGCCTGAGACGACATAGACAAAGTGGTTAGACAAACAGGTGCTTGAACATTTTCCATCTTACCTCATTGAGTTTTCTCTATTGTTTCAAGGCCCCCTTCTGATTATAGAGGTTTGGGGGGTTAGTTATAGGCCTGCACATGATTAAATCAAGGGCTTAGAGCAATGGCTAGCCCTGGTTTTCCTTCAGTGTGCCCAGTGACTTGTGAGTATCCAGTACTGGTTATGAGGCCCCTTCTGAAAATGCTCATCAACTTAGAGAGTAGATATTTGTAGTTTAAGACTCACTTACCCTCTACCATTTGGGCCACCTTTTTCTTATCTTCAGATCTTGCCTGGAATAGGAATGACAACCAGTTTGCTTTAGGTTTAAGAGGAAGAATTACCATTTTATTTTGCAGAGAGAGAAAAAGACTTTCATGCTATTATTCTTACTTTGGGCACAGTGGTACCATGGGGACAGAATGCTCAGGTCACAGAGACTAGCTAGACCTATTGTTTGAGCGAATAAATGTAGACATGGAAAAGCCAAGGATTTATGTCTGATGGGTTTCCTGTAAGGCAAACTAATTCATGCATGTGTGAGACTCTGCCAAGGCAAACAGAGTATCCTGCAGCTAAAGGAGTTTAATATTCTGGTTATTTTAGGGATAAGACCCAAGTCTCAGATGAGATTTATTTTGCTTTACCTGTACTGAGCACAATCAGCCTGGAGGTGATTTTATAGAATATTATTTTTGACATTTTTTTGTATACAAAGGAGTTTCATGTTGTGGAATTCTATACTCAGCCTCATGTTGACACTCAAGGACTTTCAGGTCCTGAAGCAGTTCAGATCTTTAGATTAGGAAGGCTCAGCCTGAAATGGTTTGAGTCACAAAGAAAATATAGGTCAGCTACTAGGGAGATATCCGTGGGCGAATGCCCTGCAACTGGATGTGGAGTCCTAACTTGACATTTCTCAAAGCCAGGTTGTTATCCCTTTATATGAATTTGTATGTATGGGAGTAGTTGTTTTCTTTCCTTAGTGGAAAGGGTTCCTGGAGTTGTTTTCAGTGTTGCTGAGAGACAGAAGGTGAGCAGGAGGCCTCACTTAAGGAAGTATGGATTTTCAGGATAGACACGACCCAGAAGTATGATACCTTGGATACCTCCCCGGCCTCCACCTAACCTAAGGGAGAAGGATACAGAGAACAGGAAGACCTGGCTGTATCTGCCTCAATCTGGTTACTTTAGGAGAGGTGTGTGTACTCCAGATAGAAAGGAGTCTAGGCCAGACAACAATCTAGAGAATAAGAAAGAAGAGAGAAGAGTGCTCGGGGTTCAAACAGTACCAGGGGCGCAGGAGTCAAAATTGATCCAGGTTGGGGTGGCTCTTCACCAGTCTATTAAAGTTTTCAGAGGTGCTTGGCACACCGGAAGCCTGACGCTGCCGTGCAAAGAATGCTTGCTCCCAGCAAAAGCAAGCAACTACTGGGTATTCTTAGAAATAACTTGAGAGGATTTTGTGGGTGGTCAGTTTGTACCATAGTGCATGTGTGGATTGGAGCTGCTTTGGACTCTCATGCTGGAGAGGGTGCAGGTATATGGCCAGGGCTGACATTGGCGTGGATAAGCGCTGAGTTCAGATGATACTTGCGTTTTGGATCTGCATCCTGAGTTGCTGGCTGCTGAGCTTCAGTGACCTCGCGATGCTCTGAAGGTAGTAGATGAGCATGCTGGCATGGAAGGACGTGGAATAGTAAGTGGGTTTCTTTAAACTGGTTCTTTAGCTTTCCAGCCCTGCCCATCGAGCAGTGGAAGTGAGGGTTCCCAGGTTAGAAGTGTGCTACCCACTAACCTCTGAATCTTGAACAAAAACACATCTGCCTTCTTTCTCACAGTCTGCGGCCACTGGGAAAGCACAACTTCAAGTTTTTTCTTTTGCTTCCCACAGCTGCCCCCTGTTGCTTCAGATTCTGCACCCTGACAATAAATATAAGGCACCCAGACCAGCAGGCACCTTGCAGCCAATCCAGCTGTGGCAACTGGTTTCACTTCTCTCTGTATGGCCGAAAAACATAAGCTACGCAGCTGAATTATGACATTTCAAAATTGTCTACATTTCTGCAGAATACTGTACTGGCATTAATAGTGTCTGGCCCTGTTAAAGTGGCCATAATAATCTACCAGATGATGTGGTTGACTCGGTAGCTATGCACCCATCCCTCTGTGGCACGGTGGCTGTGCTATTCTGAAGTGTGGCTCAGGATCAATGTTTAGGTCATCAACCCTTGTAAGTGCTCTCTGAATGGACTAATTTTATTTAATTACTGGGCATCGGTGTGATCAGATGGCTACACACACAGGTGTCCTAGAAGGCTGAGAGGTGTGGCACCCCCTGGAGGCTGGGAAGAGTAGTGTTCCCTCAAGTCTGGGAGTTATGACAGACGCTGGCGGCTGGGAGATATGATCCCCCCACCCCCACCCCCCACCCCGAGGCTGGGAGGTGTAGCACGCACAACAGAAGCAGCACAGCTGGAAGTATCACCACGGGGCTGCTGATATGTCCAACTACAACGTGAAACCAGGTGGGGAAGTCATTCTCTATCGTCTCTGACACGATGTCATAAATTTTCTCTTGTCCGCTGTGAGAAAGAAAAAGGTAACTCCAGATTGGACTGCTTTTTGCCTAGGAATGTTTCAAGATCTATCAAAAATGTTTGGAGGTGGGTCTCCAAAAGCAGCTACATTTGGAGGCAAATCTCCAGAATGACAAAGATGCCTAACATTCCTGAAGTTATGTGAAGTAGTGATCTAGTTACCCAGTAGGTCTGGAGGTGAGGCCACTGAATGCACTGTGAGCACACTGGCTTTTTAACCAGTAAATGAAGACACCTCCCATAGTTCCTGTGTCAAAACAGGCTTAGGCAAAGATGGAGAGATAGCAGTTGAGATTTCTGTATGGCTACAACGAGATACTCCAGACTGAAAGCTGGCATGGACTGTCTTCAAATAAAGCCTGGCTTCAGCCACATAGATTTCTGTACAGCCATTTGCTCCTTTTCCCTTCCTTTTCTTCTCTACCCCCAAACCCTTCTTTAGAACCCCCCACTTGCTCTCTTTCAAACCCATGATATTTTTTTGCATCAACTGACACTACATGCATATTTGTATGTATTGGTATATTGTATATGTATACATATATTTCTAAACACATAAATACAACCTACTCAGTCTGTATATACTCTATGCAAGTATGTTTCCAATTTTGAGACAGAGTCTTACTCAGTAGCTCAGGCTGACCTTAAACTATTGATAGTCCTCCTGCCTCAGCCTCTCAAATACTAGGATGATAGGAGTGATGAACCACACCATGCTCTGTTGGTTGTTTTCCATTATTTACAAATATTGTATTGTGTTATATTAATCTATCTATTTGCTTGCTTACTTATTTCACTTTTCTGTGTGTGTGTACCTGAAGGGGCCACAGTTCAGAGACGGCTTGTAGTGGACAATGGCAAAGATGGTCGGCAGCATGCAGAGGAACAGCATGAACAGGAGCATTGCCAGGTAGAAGTTGTTGGATCTGCAGAAAAAGCAGGTATCATGCAGCAGCATTCACTGCAGTGTCCGAATGAGTGCATCTACATAACCACCCAGAAGCAGCCACCACCTCTGTGCATGGAACTGCTCTCTTATCAGGGGCCTGGAGAGATGGCTGAACTGGTAAAGCGCTTGCTGCACAAACACGAGGCCCTGGGTTTGATCCCCAGCACCCATGTAAAAAGGCTGCAGCAGGTGGCATACTTGCAAATCCCAGCAATGGGGAGGCAGAGAAAGGAGAGTCCCTGCGGCTTACTGGCCAGTCAGCCTGGCCAGACTGACAAAGCATAAGATGGAGAGTAATTAAGAAAGATGGCTTGTATCAACCTCTGCCCTTCACACATATGCACATATATATGCACATGCACTTGCATACATACAAAGACTAACACACACACACACACACACACACACACACACACACACCAGCACCAGAACTGTGTGTAAGGGGCATGCACAGCTTAGAAACCTAGAAATCAGCTTTCAGAGAGGAGCTTCCACTTGAGCAAGCTTACTTTACAAATACTGGCTGAGCACGTGTAAGCTGTAAACCAAGAAGGCAGTGATGCTGTCCCTGTGTGCATGGCTTTTACCCAGTTAGCTCGCCTCACAGAAATCTCAGAACTTCCTTAGAACCCAGCAGGGCCCTGACCTAATGCCTTCTTCTCCTCTGACAGCCTTGAGCTTGTTTCTTAGGAGGTGGGGCTCTGTTGGTTGGGACCCTTAGCCATCTGAATTGGATCACATTGGCTCTTGTTTTGTTAATCTCTCTGCTCTTTAATGATCAGAGTGAATGTTTTATTGGGGTAAGCCCTGGTGCCTCATCCCTGGGTCCCAGGCTGGTATCAGGGCCTTCAGTTGCCCAGGCTTCCCCAATGGTGGCTCAGATCAATTTGGTATGTGAGGCCCTGTGTGTCTATGGGTCTAGTGATGCTCAACTATCCTGTCTGTCGGTTTCCCCATCTTTCTCCTTCTCTGCTGAAAATAAATACTTAACCAGAAGTTATGTGTGGATAAAGAAGTCAGAAGGTCAGTTGTGTGTATTTCCTCAGTGACATGAAGCTGAGAAACAGTGCTGAGTGGAAAATAAGGAACTGAACACAAAGGAGCACTTTTTGTGTGTCACACTTTACATAAGTGACAGAACCAGGCAAGCCCAGCAGGGTCTGTAGAAATCAGGAGGGACTGTGAGGAAGGAAGGGGTTGGGGTATTCTGCCTTTATGTGGGTGCTGGGTGTAACTTTGTGTGGAGTCTGTGAAAGCTCAAGTCTGACATTCCTAAATTTCGCAGTTTTTTCAAATGCTTATTAGACATCAGTAGAGACTTAAGAATTATGTGCCAAGAGCTCCAAAGGGATGACAACTGATTCCAAGATGGAGGGGGGCATAGGCAGTGACTTCATGGGGGAACCAAGCAGAAAAACTGGAAGATTTGATAGATACTGTGCTAGGATGCCCCTTGTTGGAAGATGCACTCTCAGAACATGGTCTCAGCTCAAGGCAGAAACTACTGATACCAACCTGGAAGCCCGAAACACTTGCTGGTGGGGTACATTGCAGGTCAGCACTGCCCAGCTTCTCAGGTACATCAGCCCAATGAGCTTGAGAACGTTGAATGCTGGCAGACACGGAGAGAAGAAGGCCCCCATCCTGAAATGGAAGAAGGTCAAGTCAGTCTGTGTATCCACATTCAGGGCTGCATACTAGATGCCCCATGATGGAGCAAGAGTGTGAGGCATTATGTGTGCACCCTGTACTTCAAGAACTGAAATACTTCTGAAGATACAAGACCCAGTCTCCACATTCCTAAGGAATGATAAGTCCCTGAAGGGGGCGGTGGTGATGTGTTTGTCTCTTTTCTCATTTAGGAAAAGGAAAAGCCTCCTCTGAGGAGAAGACACTGGAGAACCAGGTCCTGGAATGAACTCTAGATTTTGCAGGATCTAGGGCAAGAACTAATGATAAGTTAATAAGTCACTGAGTTTCAGACTGAATCAAAAAGGTCAAACATCCTCAACTTAAATTGGCTGTTGCTCTCAGGATCCTTGTACATGTTAGCCCACTTAATTGTCTGAAATTGTGAAAGGGAGGATAGATAACCAAGTTAGTACATTGGGAAGGCAAACCCGGGGGAACTAATCAATTTTCTCAAACACATATCACTCAAAGAGTGACTCTATGTCTAGATGTAGAAATGTCTAAGAGCAGAATTAATGAGCTGAGAGTACTCAGCTATCCCAGACAAACTAGGACACCTAGCCACAGCACAAATGTCAAATGCACAACAAAACCCACTTTAGTTTAAAACCAATTTGTATTGGATATGGAGTTGAACCTACTCCTGTGGAATTCATGTTTAGTGGCAGGAAAATGAAGGGTTTAAGTGTTTTAAGAACAATGGTTTGCTTTCTGTGGCAGACATGCCTCCCGTGTCTCTCTCTTTAGAATCTTCTACTGTATACAATGGATGCAATTACTTGAAAGAGTTGCAGTAAAAAGTTTAGTTCAGCATTCCAGGGATCTATTAAAGCACATATTAAATAAATAGTACATATGGTTCCGAACTTATTTATACTACTGGGTTTATGTAGTCTGTGACAGATGTTGGAGGTTGTATTTTCTGAATGTATAGAATATCCAAGCTGCCTCTTTTTCTTTATCTGACAGTATTTGGACCCACAGCACCATTTCTGGTTCCATAGGGAAAGCCAGAGGTCCCACACGAGAAAAAGGATGGCAAGATGGCTCCTGCCAGTGCCCTGGTGCCCCTAGGAACAGGATCTGCCTGGCTAGAGGTGACCCAGCCAAAGGGTCTTGACAGGATCCTGGTCACCCCTCAGGATGTTTCAGTTATCCAGAAGAATAGGCCTCCATCTAGGCCCAGTGTCTACATGAAAGGAGTGATGGGAAATGCCCAAGATGCATCTGTCTCTGAGTGTTCCAGTGTAACCACAGAGTTCCTGACGCCTTGGCAAGAAGCAATCCTCTGCTTGTTCACCCCCTTCCCAGCTGAGGGATTCCATCACTTCCTATGCAGCTGCTTTAGGGGCTGTGACCAAAAGTAGTTTAGAAAGGAGTCACCCCCTCTATCATTATTTCTGTAAAATCCTCAGGAAGTCACTACTAAAATCACCTTACCTAAGAATTAGTCCCCCCCTTTAGGGTTAGGGTTGGGGTTGGGGTTGGGGTTGGGGTTTGGGTTGGGGTTGGGGTTAGGGTTTGGCAAGGGTCATCCTGATGATGCATATGGCTGCTTATGTGTATAGGTCCATCTGGGCCCAGATGACATAAGAAAAGCTGGGAGGTAGCACTGCCACCTACCAAATCATGCCTTGATTGTAGACTAGGTGCAGCACATTCTCGGCAATCTTGAATTCTCCGTACTCAGGCTGTTAGAGAAAAACATTTGCATTAAGAATGAAGTCATAAAGTCCTCTGTGCTCAGCAGTGCACTGTGGCCATTTGTACAGACTTGTAGATACTCAGAGATCGCTGTCTTGCTGGCTATCCAGCAAATGGGCTACTGAAAGCCTGGGGCAGGAGTACAGTGGTGCATGTCCTCTCCTCTCCTCTCCTCTCATGACTCCCCTTTTCAGTATCTCTGCCTCAGTCCCTGGGCCACAGTCTTATGTAGCTATTTCCTGGAACTGAAGCATTCACTTCTGAAAGGACAGTCAGGAGACTTAGGAAAGTAAGACTTAGAGGCTCAGGAAATGTCCAAGGCCCAGAAGGGCCTCCCTTAGGCTATGCAAGCAGTTCGAAAGGAAGGAAGACTCTTTAGTGGAGCTGCCTGCATGTTGTGCAGCAAGCTTTGCTGACATCACCAATGCTGGGGTTAGCATTTTAGTGAAGTATCTGCCTGAGTCGCCCATGTGTCTATAAGTAACCCTTCACACATGCGACTTGAATGGAATCACTTCTTGAGTCTGTTTCCCTCTATTTGAGAGGAACAAAAGTAGACTCCCCAGAAAAAGCTGTACAACACATGCCTCACTGATCCATAGACAAGTCAACAGGAAGAGATGGATTTACTTCTAGAACCTTCCCCAAGTGAAATACTGGGGGAAGTGTTTTACTTACAAACTTGCTTTCAAGGTCCCAACACCAATAGTCACTTAGGTAGCGAACAAAAAGTCCTCGGAAGAAGTCTATGAGGAGGATACTGGCCACAGTGAAGAGCATGTCGATGACAGACAGCTTCAGCATCTCCTGCAATACATTGGGTCCTGTTGCCACCATGTCCTGCCCCACAATCCTCTCTTCCCCACAGTTTTCTCCCTGGTTCTCCCTGTCTCTGTTCCTTCCACGGAGCCAGAGCCAGGGCCCTCTAATGTTTCCCTGCATACCTGAGCACAGTGGCAGAGGGCGGGGTTTCTATCATATCACCAGGGTTTGGACAAAGTATGTTCATTTGAGTTTGGGTTGTAAGATCAAAGGCAAAGACACTGCTACATAAAACTTGGGAAGACCCTAAGGTCTGAGGTTCTGAAACACAAGCTCGTAACCAGTTGTGCGTGTGAGGTTTTACAAGGACCTTGCTTAGTTACTGCTCCACAGTAACATTGCTGTGATCACTAGTATTAATTTTGAGTCTTAGAGCATAGAAAAATAAAACCTCACTGGATTTCATATTCTTTTTCTATGAAAAAGGGACAGTGATGCCCAAGAGCATTCCCAGGGTGGAGTGTTTCTTGAGACTCCTCAAAGGGCAAAGGGAAACACCTGGCCAACATATGTCTCCCAACACTGGCCTTGTGGGCCCTGCATGTAGGGCACTGTCTTGTTGGCTGTCGTGTGTGGCTTGATAGAAGTCAGAAAGCTTGTCTCTTCCAAGACCCATGTGCTGGTGTTTCTCCTGAGCTCCACTCCTGACCCAGGTGTGGGCCACTTCCCTTCTTCAGGCACTGTCCTGGTGGTGTAGAAGGTGGGAGCATCTGCCCAGTGGCTTGTGATGTTTTTAGTAGCAGCTTCCTGTTAAGAGGGAAAAGAGATAAGGAAAGAAGGAAGGAAGGAAGGAAGGAAGGAAGGAAAGCAATTTATATATTTCTAAGAATCCAGCTTGGACAAATGGAGTGGGCCACTACATTGCTTTGGAGGGATCATTCTCTCTCTCCAGGTGATCATTCTTCTTCTTCCTCTTTCTCTCTCTACTCTGCTTCTTTCTCCATCTCTAGTCACATTTTTTTCTCACCCTTTGCTCCTCTCTTCCCTCCTTCCTTTCCCCTGGCCATTTGACTAGAGGTGACCACACTCATAAAATACCAGCTCACTGTCCTCTAATGAGTATCAGAAATGGTTCTATGGTTCTAGGTGACACGGTCATCTCTTTTCAACCTCAAGGGAATTTTAAGTCAAGTTCACAAGAAGACTGGACTTCAGAGGATGGTAGACTAATGCTCCAGATAGACTGGAGGTAATTTGCAGGTCAGGGCCAAGGTCTATGTGACTTCAAAGCCCTGACTCTCCATGGCCTCTTTGGCATATATACACACACACATATATATATTACACACCCTCTTATTTATTTATGGTATTCTTTGAGTAAACTACCCTCAGGAAGCTCCTCCTTGTGCCGTCTGTCCCCTCCCACTCAGGGTGTCCTCGAAGGCTGAGCAGGTAAATGAACATTAAAAGCTGCTCTGTGAGTGTGGGGCTGGGACAGGAGCACACTTAGAACTATTATGGATGAGCCAATGGCCGGCTCATCTTTCTGTGCTCATTTGAAGCGCTGTTGCAGTATTTCTTGATGGAGGAATGGTAATAAGATATCACGGCCCAAAGAGATGTGGCGGCAATAGCCCAGGCTCTCATAACAGCACTGTTGGGGCTTAAATTTCTCTCCACACCCCAAACGGACCATGGTGGTATGGTTTGGGACATATGAGACACAAATATAAGCACTAAAGAGGACTAAGATGATGAGGACTCTGACATAGGGGCGCTTTGTAGGGAGCAATTACAAGAGACTATCCAGTCTGGACAGTGATGGGTTAGGGGCTGTTCAATCTAGGCCTTGACGTTGGGTGACCATCTAGTCTAGGCAGGGGTAGCAGGTGACAGGTAGTGGGAGGATGACTATCCAGTCTGAACGGTGATGGCAGGTACTACCCAGTTTAGGCAGCTATGACAGGTACCGTTCAGTAGTGATGGCAAGTGTCAGTCCCATCTGGATGCTCACCTCAATGTTCATGCTGTTCACTTTGTCCAGAAGAGCAATGATCAAGCTGTAGAGATTTCCTAGATAAAGTACCAGGACCCTGAAAACCACAAGCTGTCTTGAGAAACGAGAACAGTATGCATAGGACCAGCAGTCTAGAGCTAACAGGGAGTTCTATGTCATCATGGACATGCTAATAAGACTGCACGGGGCTTTCTTTGTACTGTCATTGAAAAGCCACAGATTATAGGGCAGGTGAGATGGTTCAGTGGATAAAGGAACTTGTTGGTCATGCCTGACTTTTGACTTTGATCTTCAGAAGCCACATGGTGGAAAGAGAAAACTGACTTTCACAGGTTGTCCTCTGACCTCCACATGGATCACATGCACCACACAGACAGAAAGACAGACAGACAGACAGACACACACACATACACACATAATGTAAAAAATAAAACAAAACCTAGACTACCTGAATCTTCTAGCTTCAGCAGATTTGGATGAAGTTTGGAGTCTCCATCTTTCCCAGGTGATCCTACTGTTAGAAACACTAGTGCAGCAGAAAGAGCATGGGTTCTGTGGGGTGATATAGTGTCTGGCCCATGCTTTCTGGTCTGTAAATTTGTTACTTAGCATTATTCGACCCAGTTCCCAGCAAGTCTATGTTATACCCTCTATTCAAGGAATGAGTGAAGAGAACTGCTGAGTGCTAAGAGTTTCTCAGTCTGTGAGGCGGAGAGGACCAGCAGGTCTCTTGGAGATCACAGTGCCCACCCTTGGAAATACAGGCTGGGCTCCATAGCAGCACAGAGTGGCAGTGTTACATTACACCATGCAAATAGCTGCCAGAGAGTGGAATCTGCTTGCTGCAGTGTGTGCCTATCATTACAGACACAATGCCTGCTTTTCTATAGTGGAATATTTAGGAACACATCCTGGCATTGCCCACAGTGGAGCTTGGGTCTTATGGGAAACCAGCCTAAAGAAATAAGTTGGGGGTGGGGGCTGGAGAGATAGCTCAGCGATTAAGAGTACTGACTGTTCTTCCAGAGGTCCTGAGTTCAATTCCCAGCAACCACATGGTGGCTCACAACCATCTGTAATGGGATTCGCATCTGTAAGGGGACACACCTCTTCTGGTGTGTCTGAAGACAGCTATAGTGTACTCATATGTGTAAAAGTAAATGGCCACATCATGAAGAAGAAGGAAGAGGAGGAGAAGGAGGAGGAGGAGGGGGGGGCAAGGAAAGCAGCCTCTGCAGATCCTTCACTGGGTCAGTGATGTGAAAATACGGCCACATTTGCCATTCCAGTGACCTTATCTTAACTCCTTAAGATAAGGATACTTCCACACGGAAATGACAACTCATGCATCCACACAGGCCTCTTTCATCTCTATGGGGTGCAGGTGACTACATGGGTAGGCAGCTTTTCAAGTAGACACCCTTGCCACTTGTTTTCCCTCTGAAGCTGTGAAAGGGCTCCTTTATGTGTCACCCCAGGATGATCTCAGCATCTGCCTCAGCCTATGTGGGTCACAGCCCCTCCAATGGTATGTGGTCAGTGCTGATGGAGGAAGGGCCCAATTAGCTCTTGGCAGAGCCTGGGCTTTTGCTCGGGCTCTCACTGGATCTTGATAAAAGGTATCATGGTGTGCTGGTGAATTAATGGAACTGAAATAATATGTCTTGCTCTTATTACCAGAATTATACCTCATTTGTCTGGGATTATGTCTCTCTGTGGCTCTGTTTCTGTAGTTTTGAGTATGAAAAACGAGACCAATCTGTGTAATAGGATTGCCATTACACCAAATGCAATAATGGAATCGATTCTCCCCAGTGCCTGTGGGCAAGGAAGGATCCGAGCAAGGTACTTCTCATCCAGGCGGGACTGGTGCAGAGTGGAAGAGAACACAGCAGGGTGAGGGGCCCCCAAGCCTTGCCCTAGGCCTAGCCCATGCTGTGGGGTTTTGGTCAACTCCCTGATCTTTCCAGTGATGGTTTTCTGTCTTTACAGCTATAGAATTTCAAGAGTCAGGGAACTGGAGTTGTCAAGGCAAACAATACCCTTACCTATTTTAGTAAATAAAGGGCTGGCAGATAGCCCTCTGTTTGGCCTATCAGCGGTAGCTATTTTAATGCTCTTCCCTTAGAGCGTAGAGTCAGGACAGACATATATGTGTAGATGGCAGAATCTAAGAGATTGATGGTCATGTCTTTTCAGAAGATATTTACTGGCTCTGCAGTGGAAGCAATCCTTCTCATAGTGGTCTGAGGTTTAGAGAGTGTCATGAGGTGTCACAGATGACTTGGAGAAGCCAGTGCAGACAGGGTAGGGAGTGGCTGATCAGGCCTCTGATACTTCATATACCCGGTTCCCTGCTTACCAACACATGAGCTGAAGTAGAGTAGACAGAAACTCAGGGAAGAAAAGCAGCTTCTCAGAAAGATTTCCACAAAGCTCTTGCTAGACATGAATGTGCCTCTAACTCTCAAGGAGGCAGTCTTGGGATGTTCCCTTGGACACAGTCTTCTTAGGCCACATCTGGTTATGATATCTACTGTGGCAGCTGTTGGCTGTCTTGGTACAGCCCATACCATCATCCAGCTTTACTAGCCGAGCATGAGCCATCTCCCTCATGTCTGGCAAACAGTGAGGGTCTATGTTACCACTCGAACCACAGAGGGAATACAATCATGAGGAAAATCAGGCATGTATTCCATCATTCTGCCGCTCTTTTGTGTTTGCTTTTCCTGCCTGCCTTTCCCTCTTCCTCTCTCCTCTCATCCTATTCCTTCTTTGCTTCCTCTTCCACACGACCTATGATTCCAGCTGTGTTACCAGCACTATTCTGTTTCCTCCTGCTCTGACTCCTCTCCTTTTGTTCCAACTGCCCCCAGGTTCCCTTGACCAATGTCCCTAGGGGAAGCTCTATTCTAAGTGTGAAGCAGCAGCAGCATGCCTTAGCTCTGCGGTGATTCAGTCCCTCTGTAGGTGGCTGATGGGTGAACCACCTTGGGGCTCTTCCCACCAGGATACTCTACCTTGCTAACTGGAAGCGCAGTGTTGTCCGTGGATGGTACATCTCCAAGGCAGCGATGAGGTCAAAGGCAGACGGTGCTAGCATGGTGACAAGGGAGACCACCACGCTAACCTATGGAGAGAGTATATGCTCCTCAAGTCCCTCACACAGTGCCCCTGTTTAGAACTCCCCTCCCCCAATCTCTCTGAGAGCTATCTTCTTTTTCAGGTTACCAGCACTCCATCACGGGGTTGTTCCTTTCTGGAACCCGATGTTAGGGTCATGAGGACACTTATGTGTGCCGTCTGGGCTTTGCTAGCATTTCTCCTGCGTTTACCAATCACTACCACATTGTGTTTATACCTCCCTGACCTTGGTTGGAAGATGGAAATAATTGCTAATATTATGACCAGAAAGGGGAAGGCAGAGAGGTAATTGAATATCCCTCTGTACACAGGGGATTAATTATCTGGAGAACCATGCCTGGTTCTTGTTTGTCTGGGCTTAAGGGAAAAGAAAGGCGAGTTTAAGCTGGTACATAAAATGTCTGAGCTAAATTAAGAAATAATTTCTGAACAGATGTTTAAAAATCTGGCATTTTATAAGTATGCAAAAGGAACCAATTTAATTAACCCACATATCTTGTATAAAATACAAGGAGATGTGAGAAAGACTACCTGGTATAATCTCAGATTCTAGGAAATGACTGGGCACAGGTGAACACACAGGATAGATGTATGCCCATCTAACTGCTTTAAAAATGGATGCTATTTTTATCAGAGTAATCTGAAAGGTGTTTTGAAGTTATTTTTGTCTTTCAAATCTTGGCAGGTAAATTGGGCCAAACATTCAGGACAACAGTCACAATTATTAGAAATTATAAATTTCTCCCTAATCTCCTACTTGGTAAGTTTTTGTTTATGGGTGGGTTGTTCAGTACACAAACAGTTTATATGGCTGGTTCTGGAAACTACCTAAGGGCTGGATGGAAGCAGCTAGTGGGATTTGACTCACATACAGTAGGTCAGTATAGTCACAGATGCAGGTCTGTGGGTGGATCTCATGCCTCAGAATGTGGATGCAAAGGAACAGATGTGAGCATGGAAAACTGAACCATAAGGATCAGTATGAGCCCCTGGAGGAGTTCTTAATTTAAGATCCTCCTAGTTATTTACCCAGGACTTGATAGCGCTGGAGCTGAAGACCTTGGTCCCTACTCTAGAACTAGCAGGCTGTACTCATTTCTAGAGATATTTCAGTCTAGTTCATTAAAGAAGCAGACAGGAGACAGTGTTGTCATCCCCATTAAAGTGCACCTGCTTTAGAGAACATAGCTGCTAGTCACTGCTTACCTCATTCTTTTCCCAAAGTGTCAGCTCCTTCTTCGACTGCTCCAGCTTCTGGGACCGGTCCACCACAAAGTAGATGAGATAGATGCTCCCAGCCAGTGAAAGGAGCACCAGGATGTTGGCAATGATTCTCAGGCAGACAGTCACTGCCCTGCAGAGAGAAGCAGTACCCAGATGCAGTTGGTGGGACTTGGGGCAGGGGGCCTTTCCCCTACTAGGGGCCTCTTTGCTTCCTCTGCCTCCTATTTCTCACTTTCTGAGAGATCAACAGAATTGTAAATTTGGCCAGACAGCAGCTTGGATCCAAGAAACCATCCAACATTGGTTTTAGGATACAAGTAGATGTAGGTTTTAGTTTGAGGTTTGTTGTTTAAAATTAAAGTCCCGCAGATGTGGAGAAACAGTTCAGCTGTGAAGTGCTGGCCATGCAGGCATGAGAACCTGAGCTCAGATTCTGAGAGGCAGCATTTAAAATATGCCAGGCAAGGTGGAGTGTACACGTAGCCCCAGCACTTGGTTTTGGGGAGGTAGAGATAGGCAGATCCCTGATACTCCCTGACCAGCTAGTCTAGTCAAATTGATGAGCTTAGGATTCAGTGAGAGACCCTGTCTCAAACCATAAAGGTAGAAAGGCATTGAGGAAAAATGGCACCCATGCACACATATATTTGCACCTACCCTAAGCAATCTGTGCATTATTCTCTCCCCTCCCCCCCCCCACACATTAGAGTTCTGTGATGCACAGTGCTTCACATAAAGTTTCCAGCAGAAGAAGAATAGGGAGGGGAGAAAGACTGGCCCCATCTTTCAGATGACAGTTGGTGGATCTGCCCATCTTTCCATACCATGAGTCCTGGCCCCTTCATAGCAGCACCCTCTTATTCTGCTGGGTCTCTGTTTAAAGATCCCAGGACAAACCTGGCCTGCAGGAGATCATCTCTGAAGGCTATGAGTGTTGCAGTACTAAGGAGACTGGTGTTAAGAGGAAGGGCTGGGCAGTTGTGGCACACGCCTTTAGTCCCAGCACTCGGGAGGCTGAGGCAGGCAGATTTTTGAGTTCGAGGCCAGCCTGGTCTACAGAGTGAGTTCCAGGACAGCCAGGGCTACACAGAAACCCCCCCCCCCAAAAAAAGAGGGAAGAGTAACTGTGTAACAATTATGAAAATGAGATATGGATAACTTGATGATTTTTTTGTACCAAATGAGGCAAAAATTAATGAATGGGTATATTAATACTTACATGTTCTTGTTTTTTTTCTTTTCTTGCTCTTCCAGTATAGCCTCCTTGAAGGAAAAATACATATAGCATTAGGACTTAGCCTTATAACCAATTAAAATCACTAGGAATAATGTATCCAACTGGACAATGTGATCCCAGCCCTTAGGAGGGTCAAGATTTTAGGATCATGCTTGGCCACACAGTAAGTGTGAGCTAGTCTGGGTTTAAAAAAAACAAAACCAAACCACAACCACCACCACTAACAACAACAACAATCCCCACTCTATTATCTAAATTCTTATCTTCAATACCTGTGACTTTCTTCTGTAAGTTTCTATTGATAGCAAGAGACTAAATATCAATTATCTAATAATTATTGGGAATTATTGGGAAGAACGAATGGAGAAAAGGGGCTGTGATATTTTGAATTATGGAAATATTTCCTCCCAAAAATAAGGTTTCCTTTAATTGCCTATGACACTCAGCTGACCTAAATCTCTGATTTTGATCACATTTACCTCTCTATAATGTAGAAATATTTAGGTATAGGTTTTAGCAATCCATTGTGTAAATTATTAAAAATACAAAAATCAAAATTTTAAGACAGTGGAACAATACACAGAAATAAAAAGACATTTTGAGCTTTTATTCCCACTTCCTATGGGTTCTTGCCCTTCATTTCTGGTCATGGTCACCTCTTTGCGACTGTTGCCCTGGGCCTGGAGGGAAGAGAGCAGTGATGGTTCTGCCAGCAGGGGGCGCTGACTGTCTTGCTGTCGGGACTCCATAACACAGCCTTCACTTACCCTAATGCTGTTCAGGATGGCAGCTGTTTTGCTTTCTGCAGCCTCTGGGTTCCCAATGAGGTAATCCCAGGCACAAAACACCCGCCAGCAGAAGGTGTAGTTTTCATTGGAAGCACTGGCCAGGCTGGTGCGGGAGTTCTTAGCCATCCTGCAAGAGAGGCCCCAGTGAGGTCACAGAAGAATATCCCAGGGATGGGATCACCTCCTCCAAAGACAAAACCTGACATGGAGCCTTTGTGTGATCTGGGCAAAGCTGTCCTCTGACATAATTCCTGAGTTCCTGTTTGGTAAGCAGAACACTGGCTGGACTTTAACCATACTTGGACGCTCAGCCAATCCTTTACCTGTGTGGAAATGACAGTGGTAATTATCACATGAGTCCACCATGTGATACCACACCACCAGCGCTGTGGTGGTCAGCAGTCATTGAGGTTTGCTTGTCCCAGGTCTCATGTCTACAGCTGCGATGGTAAAGTCTTCATCTGCTCTCTGGGTTCCTGAAGCTTCTGCCTATGGTAACTGTACTGGCTAGTTTTGTGTGTCAACTTGACACAGCTGGAGTTATCACAGAGAAAGGAGTTTCAGTTGAGAAAATGCCTCCATAAGATCCAACGGTAAGGCATTTTCTCAATTAGTGATCAAGGGGGGAGGGCCCCTTGTGAGTGGTACCATCTCAAGGTGGGCTGGTCATCTTGGGCTCTATAAGAAAGCCAGCTGAGCAAGCCAAGGGAAGGAAGCAAGCCAGTAAGTTACATCCCTCCATGGCCTCTGCATCAGCTCCTGCTTCCTGATCTGCTTGAGTTCCAGTCCTGACTTCCTTTCGTGATGAACAGCATCATGGAAGTGTAAGCTCAATAAACCCTTTCCTCCCCAACTTGCTTCTTGGTCATGATGTTTGTGCAGGAATAGAAACCCTGACTAAGACAGTAACTCCTCCCCATGTGATCCCCAAAACTGCTGAGTCTCTCCTGCACAGGACACTCTCTTATGTATTTAAAGGCAGGAGATTCCCCTCTCTGTCCTTTAGGCCATCTCTCCAGCAATAAGCCTGGGCTTTCTTCCCCAGTTACATTTCTTGTTCTCACATCTGCTCTGAGTTACTTTTAAAGAATAACACCTAGTAAAGGATTGAAATTTTTCTGGAGGGGTCTTGAGGCCACCAGGATCTAAGTTAGAGAGCCTTCAGTCATTGGAAGAGCCCTTCCAAGTCACTCTACATCTCTTCAAGGTTTGCCTATTTATTTGCTATGTAGTTTCTAACAAGCACCTCTGAGTGCACTGTGCTGCCCGGGCAATAGGGGGCGTGGCAATGGAGAAAAAGCAAAGTAGACCAAAGGCAAGAGATAAGGTAATCAAAGCCAGGCTCTCCCTGTGCTCCTTTGTCAACTCTGAATCTACCCTGTATCCCCAACTCCCTAGCTTTACACAGAAGCATAGCATGTTAGCCTAGTAGGGAGTCTGGTACTTTGCTGAGCCAATGTATGCACAAAGGAAAAGTGAGTTGCCACAGGGCTCTGGGTGAAGTTGGTGGAGCTCACAGTGGTACATTGCAAGACTCATAATTCTAGCCCGTTTTCTTTCTTTTATACTGTGACCTCCTCTCAACAATGAACAGGAGGCATGAGTGGCATGCTTTACCACCCTGTCACAGGTACGCACACAAGCTGTGTGCGTTCTCCTGCCTCTCGTCACCTCAACATCATTGATCATATCTTATTAGTGCAGCTATAGCATTGTCTCAACCGGACCCCTCCCAGAGCCTTGCACAAAGTAGTCAGTGTACAGTAAATGCTGGTTAAACCTAGTATATGACTCTGAGCCTTGGTCTCTTCCTCTGTAAAATGGCTATAGTGACTCATAACTTTAACAGGGCTATTGGCAGGAGGTGAGGTTGCACATGTTCTAACCTAACTCCTGACATGGTCTTGAGAAACAGACAGTCATACTTTTTTAAGAGAATGATGAAGCTGTAAGCAAACGCTGCCATCCCCACCAGGAAATATGCCAAGGGCAGGCGGTAGCCGGCTCTCCCGATCCTCCTCTCTCTTCCATAGTACCCGTAGAATAGGACGGAGTACTGAAGGTAGCCCTGCAAAGACAGCACTCGAATTGCTTCTCATTCCTAGACCCCAGCTCTCCCTCAAGGTCCGGGTGTAGTCAACATTCGCCTTACCCCCAGGGACCAGACAGTGTCCAGATCCTGTGCAGACATGACCTGCTCCTGGGGGATGGTCTTGCTGGTTGTACTTCCAAAGGGCTGGCCTGCGATTAGCTGGTGGGAGAGGAAGGATAGAGATGTTTCTCTGGGTTAGGGGGATCAGATAAAAGGAATGGTGGTTCCCCATGTGTCTGTCGAGGTGCCCGGATGGTATCTCTAGGGATTGTGGTAGACTTTAGCTTGATTCTCTTCAATGAGAAAGTAATACGTACCTGACTTTTGCTTTGTTTGATATGTGCCTGCCTGCCTGCCTGCCTGCACGGTTACTGTGGAAACCCATTTGAAAGAAATGCAAGTGGCTTCTGGGGCTGAGTCAATGAGGTCCCTGGACCTCTGATGACCTGAAGAAATGAATCTATTTGTTTATAAGGATGGAGTTTACGTGGAATACTGGGTAGACAAACTAGTGCATGGGCCAAACACAGTCGGGCACCTCTTCTTGAGTGGCCTGAGAGACATGAATATGAATGGTTTTTACATCATTGAGCCGTTGGGAAAAATAATCAAAAGAAAAAGTGCATGTATGACATGAAATTCCGATTTTAGCTACCCTCACTGGACTCTGACATGCTCAGACCTTCTTTTCTGACACATGGCCACTCTGAGTAGTGGTGACTAGGTCTGATACATTCCCAGTGTTCTTTTACAAAGCTTGCCAAGTTCTTCCTAGCCTTCCTAGAGTAACAATGAGGGCAGCAGGTTATAACACCTGCCTCTCCCTCAGGCATTGCCTCACCCGTGAGACAAATCTTACCTCGGGAAGGACTACAAAGGCACCAGTCATCACTGTGAGCACTATGTTAATTCCAAATAACCACCTCAGGAAGATGAAGTAGGAGGCCACACCAGATCCAAAGTGACCTGTGAAAAGAACAGAGTGGCTCTGCTCAACCCTCACAGCACAGAGAGCCTTGTCATTCACCTTCACCCTCAGCACACACAGGAAGAGTGATGTCATATGGTGCCCCACTCCCACTCCTCTACTGTTGGCTGCTTAGCTGGGTCAGCATCCTGTGCCTGGCCTCTGGCTCTGTATACAGAAAGACCAGTCCTAGTTGACCCAAACACTGACAATCTCCCCAGTGCTCTCCCCATTCGAATATGCTGAGTCAAACTTACTAGCTCATTTGTTAGGAGTCTTTCATATTTGGTTCTCCTATTTTGCATTAGTTTACATATCATATTTCAAGGTTTCTCTAAGGTTCTTTGTCTTAATTTCAACATTGAAACTATTGTGGTGTTAACTGGAGAAGCCAAATAAAAGGTATGTAGAAACTCTGTGATGTTCTGTATTCACACACTCCCTCTCAACCTAAAGGTAAGCTAGCATTTAACTCCATTGAAATAACAAAAATGATTTTTCTAACTTCCCATCTAGCTTTTGATTTTTTTTTAATGTATATGAAATCTATTTTCTGAGGCTGGAGAGATGGCTCAGTGGGTAAGAACATTAACTGCTCTTATTAGAGGACTTGGATTTGATTCTCAGCATCCCCATGGTGGCTCACAACCATCTGTAACTCCACTTCCAGACACCCATGTGGTGCACAGACACACATGTAGGCGACACACCCATACACTTGAAAATAAACAAATCTTTCAAAAGTATTTTCCAATAGTTAAATTACAAAGCAGTTTTTCTAGATGGTTCCCCCTTCACTTTTATGTTTAAACAGGTCTCCATGCTGAGATCTCATTTATTATATTTTCTTTAATGAGTTTCATGATTTCTGACCATACATTCACATATTTAATAGAATATTAAAACATCAGGACTAGATTTACTCTTTGAAACTGCTGAATCTACAGAGTGATTTCTATTGACTCCAGTGACAACTGGATGCAGAAGTAACAACAGGATCCATTTCTGTTTCTGAATGTTTGCCTAATCCTTTGAATGTTGGTTAGCTCTTGCACTGTACTGTGCTACATTGCTGTTTAGTTGTTTAGCATTTAATTGTGTATTTTATTTGAACCTTTTGGTTATGCAATTTCTTGAGAATATTTTCCGTCTCCCATCTCCCAATTTATCTCTTGGGTGGTTTCCTTCTTGCATTTTCTGATAATTTCATCACAGATTCTAAGCAATGCACTGAGCAAATTTGTGGACTTGCATCAGACGTGGGAACTGACTTTTAGAAAGTACAACTTGAGATAAATGTTCCCTTACCTCTTCACAAGAACATAACTATTTGGCTCTAACTTTATGCCTTTCTTCACTTTGGGACCGTAAAAAGTCTGTTTACTCTTCTGTGTGGGGGTGGGAGAGGAGAAAGAGATTTGGGGTATGATTAATTTATTTTTAATATGTATTTTCTAAATCCTCACAGACTTTTCTATAAAAACACATATTTTCATGTCTATATCTTGAAGTTACCATCTTACTTACCCTTAAAGTTTTCATGTTGATTTCTTGAAGTTACCATCTTACTTACCCTTAAGTTTTCCAGTGATCATTCAGAGTTTGCTGTCTGAGTGAATGAATGTAGTAGGAATGAATATGGAGCTATGAAGGAATGTGGAAAGGCAGCATGGGGACCCTTCCCATCCTGGGGTGGGGAGGGCACCAGGTCTTCCATCTCTGAGTCCCACATGAGCAGAGCCTCTAGCTGTACAAGTGTCCTGACTCTACCCCATGATGGCCAAGGCTCACCAGACGTCTCAGGCTGTGTGTTTGCCACAGTTGCACATCACTCCTGCAGTCCTTCAGTGGATACTCACTCTCAATTTTCTTTATCCTCATTTCCCAGGGGATGAAGATGACCACAAAGTTACGGGCCAGACGGACGAATTTCCGCCAGAGCTAGACAGGAGAGGCCATGATTAGAAAACCTCTCATTTATAACATTGGTAAGGGATAGAGCTCTGGGATGGATCCTGGGTGGAGGAGGGGCTCCCGGATACATCCACAGAATCTTTAATTATAGTTTCTCAGGCTACCAGGCATCTCTAAGAACAAAGTAGCCCCTTATCTTCCCTGTATCTTGACCAGGTGGTATACATTTGGTTTGCACTCTGAGCTTTGGGCTCTGCATTCCTTTTTGGAAGAAGAATCTCCTGAATTCCAGGCTGGCTTCAAATTCACTACATACTTAAGGATAACTTTGAACTGCTGATCCTGCTGTCTCCAATTTCCCAAGTGGACCCCACCACAGCCAGTTAATGTGATGCTAATTGAGATCAGGGCTTTGCACATTCTAGGCAACCATTCTACCAACTGAGCTACATCTCAACCCTGTGATCTACAATCTTTTGGGTCACAGTCTGTCTTATTCATGAATTGAAGACTAGGAAAATGGAAATCCCATTAGGAATGATATCTTAAGAGACTCATTTGACCCAGCCACAGACCCCTAGCAGCTCTGTGAGTGGAGCCTAGGAATGGGTCTGGCTCACTAGTTCCCCAGATGATTCTACCTGCATCCCAGTTCAGAGACCAAAAATCTAGAATCCACCTTGAAAATAAGCTCCACCCCAGGTGCATCTATGCCGTACAAGATATGTCCTAGGCTGTCCTGGCTGAAGCCACCAGGAATAAGCTTGGGAATTTTGTCTGTGAACTTACACACCTGCCAAAAGTATGAAATCATCACTCCTTTTCTCAGAGGAGAATAAAGCAGAATGTGGCCCATGCCAGCTCCGCTATCCAGAAAAACTGGAAGGTTGTACATTCTAACACACAAACAGTCCAGGTTTGTGTTGGAAGCAAATGACATCATTACACAAGGAGCCACAAATGCAATCACGGCATTCCCAGCTGTAAGACAGCACATGATCCTGACACAGACTCACAGGATAATATCATTCTGGATGAATCTGCTAATGCCAGACGGCTGCCTGTACGTGGAAGTCTGAGTTTTATCAGAAGTTCAAATTGTCTTCAGCTCATAATTTGAGAGCCAAGTCAATGAAAGCCGCTATTCCTATAAGCAATCATACAGGCTGCATGTGAGTATCCAGGAAGAAATATGTCTGTCTCTGAATTCTCCTTGTTAGGGTCACTGGTTTCTTTTGCAATTTTAATACGTCTGCCTGGCTTCATCTGCCCAGAAAATACAAGTTTTCTGAACCACAGAGGCAGGTAGGCTCAAACATCCTTCAGCTAAGGGTTGAGCTTATTAAGCATCAAGTCTCCTCACTGCTTTAAAGCCCTAAAGTCAAAGAAGCACAGGAGAAGTCCAGAGATCTGTCTGAGCTCTAGTTTTCATTGTACATCTGTCTTGCCATAAGACCCCAGAAAGTTCTTTTCTTTCTATGGCCCTCCATTGGCTTATTTGTGGAAGGAGCAGTGAGTGGCATCCAGTCTTTTTCCCATTTAGCTGTCTGAGGATTTCAGCGCACAAAACAGGCTAACTCAGGTAGCTCTATAGGTGAGAGGTGCGATTTCGCTACCAGTGTGCGGTTTGAAAAGCCCAGATTCCCTTTATTTACATGGTATTTGGTAATGTTGAAGGGCTTTCCAGAGCCAGAGGAAGAGGTGGAGGGTTGTGTGTGACATTGTCTTCCATGATGTTGCTACTGGGAAGTTGCCTGTGCTCCTAAATAACTCCCTATTTATGAATAGTCAAACAGACATGAGAGGAGAAAGACTATCTGAGGACATGAAGGGGATCAGTGGGGGCGAAAGGGGGACAAGAGAGCTGTGGCATGTGAATATGATCCAAAGTCTTCATATACATGTGTGGAAAATGTAACAGTGAAACCCATGTATACATAACTGGCATATGATAATAATAGAAACAAATATGGTTGGAAAAGGTGATTATTGATCACCATCATTAGGGAAAGCATGGGAAAAATAGGCCATACTTCTCTGATGATTGCCCCCAACCCACACAGCAGACAACCAGAGAATCTGGACTGAGTCAAGGTCTAAAAAGCCAATGGGAAACAAATGGAAAGAACTTGCCAAGAGAAGATGAGTTAGGTCATAACTGTGGGCTTGGGTGACTGCATTTTGGGAACTCTATTTTGGTTAGCGTATTCTAGTAATTGGTAAGTTTGGGTTATTTGGTAAATTGTTTGCTTAATAAAATTTGTCATTTATCTTGGTAAAGGAAGCTCTTGTCCACCTGGGATATCTGTCCACCTGGGATATCTGTCCACCTGGGA
>JADRCH010000182.1:1668385-1711478 GCA_019843965.1 Rhynchomys soricoides | reverse complement strand
CATAAACATACAAGCACACATGCATACTCACAGGCACTGTAACAGCTATGGTCCCCTCAAGCATCTTTTGGATTTATCTGAGTCAGATACAAGATAGTCACAGTTGTTGGATGGCATATTAGCTATTATGAGTGATTGATGTGGAGGCCCTTTCTTACCTCAGTGCCCGAAGCTTCTGCCCCATGGTCCAGGGTCTGCAGCGGATATTTGCCATGAGATCTTTCTGAAATTGTATATTCTGGAAGATTTGTTCCGGATCATTGCTGTCTCCCGTTTCATCAGCATTAAAGCTGTCATCGGAGTTACTGAATGGAAATGGGGCATCATGGAGGAAATCTGATTATAGAACTGCTTCAAGCAAAGAGCATCTTTCTTGCATAACTTCTGCATCTCACTGGCCCAGGGTCATCTGTATAGTGTGTGTGTGTGTGTGTGTGTGTGTGTGTGTGCGCATCCATAGACTGACAGAATTTGGTAGTGTCAGCAGTCCTTAAAAACTCATTTGTGGATTCTATTACTTCAGTGGTCAGTGAAAAAGAATGACTTCTTAAGACAAGAGACAGCAAAGGAGAGAGGAGAAGAGGAATTCTCATGTTTGATTCCACTCTTGAGGAGCAGTAATTTTGAGAATGGACACAATGTCATCTATAGGCTCACTGAGGTGACAAGCAAAGCTTAGAGACACAATTCCTCCCTTTCCCACTCTAAAGGTGAAAGAAATAAACAGGAGTCTGTATCGCTTGGAGAGACCTCTCTGTTCAATTGTGTTCATTTTAAACACAAGACAAGAGATAGAGATGCAGGCAGTGGTTTTTACAAACAAACAAACCAAAAGGAGTTAAATGACTACATTGGCAAACTCCTTAGGGTGCAGCTACCGTATAGAAGATTTTTCTACATTTAACAGGGCCTTTCCTCCCTAGTGATTCTTAATATGAAACTCGATTTTTTTTTTTTTAAAGAGGATATGAACAATCTATGGCTTTTGCAAGAGAACTCATTTCCTCTCATTTTGATCAGGATGTCTTTTAGTTCCTCAAAGGAAAATTTCTCTAGAGTCAGAGGAGGTTTCAGGATTTAACAGAAAATATTCCTGATAAAAACCTAAGACATTAAGTTCCCATGCTCACCCACTTCTCCATTATTGGAAGCGGTTTCCACCAGACACCTGATTTATCGGAGGCAGCAGATGTCTTGTCTGCTCTCTTCTGACACTAGCAATTGAGGAAACAGGGAGAAGTAGAGGAAGCCCATGTGTGGAGTTGGTGGGCAACAAAATAAGTGCAGGCTACAGGTTTTGGAGCCTGGTCCTTGCAGCTGTCTTCCTCTCTGAGCATTGCTGTGGTCACCACCACAATTCCACATGACCCCAGAGAAGTAAGTTTCTGCACTGGAGAACCCAGCAGGGCACTCACCTAAGCAGCAGGGAGTCCTGGTAGAGATAGCACTGGCTGGCATTTCTCCCGATGCTTCTATAGCGCTGGGATGCCTTTGAGGTTTTCATGAGGCCTGGTCTGCAGCCAATGGTCCCTAGGGATAGCCAGGAATTGGAAAGCCTTGAGTTTGCAGGCAGGGGTCTGTTCCAAATGAGCTGTCTGAAAGAGGCCTGCAGAGTTGGCCTGCTCTCCTCCCTCAGAAGCAGGAGCAAATGCCTGCCTACATCTGGTGCTGGGGGCAGAAAAGAAGCCAGGAGGCCAGCCATGGTCATACATATGTAACAGTGAGGTGGGTGTGCCCACATTGATTGGCTAAGATCTGGACAGTTGGAGGCGTGGCCCAGTGGCCTAGGGATGTCTTGGTTCTTCCTAAAGTCCATCCACAATCTCTTGTTCCCAGACAGGGCTCAAAGACTTGCAAACTCCTCTACATCTTACTACAGCTGACAGTTGCTAAATACTTTGGGAGAGTAGGAGGCAGGGTGTGGTGGATCTCTCCAGAAGAGGCTTAGAGACAGCAAGTGCACTGCCTATCCAGGTACAGACAATAACACTTTATTTTTTTTCTCCCTCTCCATCTTTTGGTTTTTGTACTTTGAAAGATGTCAAGCTTACAGAAATGTTGACACCACAGTTCCATGAACATCTGGCTACTTTCAAGAATTAACCATTTACATTTTGCCACAGTTGTGTCAGTTCTACTCATGTTTTCCTCCCCACCTACCGTTTACAAGTAAACTCTAGAAATAATGATGTTTCAACCTTTAAGACTTCCATGTTCTAGTAACAAAACCTGATTTACTTCAGTTACAGTCTTACGTGTATTAAGAATGGACATATCAGTATGCATAATGACCCATAAAGCTGAGTTTGAGAAAAATTTAGATTTTTATTTCTTTTATTTTTATCTCAGGGATGGAGAAATGTCCCAGAAGTTAAAAGAATTTGCTACTCTTGCAGAGGACCTAAGTTCAGCTCACTAATCACCTGTAACTCCAGCTCCAGGGAACCTCTTCTGTCCTCTGTGGACATCTGCATATAATACATGGTTCTCTCTCTCTCTCTCTCTCTCTCTCTCTCTCAGAAATCCTTATCCTTAGAAAACAAGACTCTGGAAAATGTTGGAGATCAAAAAATATATATCCTCAGAAAATGGGGCACCTTGCCCATACAAAGGCGAACTCCACCCTGTCTGAACCACAGAGAAAATGGGGCCCATTCCCTTGCTTCCTGCCTGTTTCCCTTCTTAACTGTACATTGGCTTTTCAGCCAAACATCTCATCCCCACCAAGGACTTTGCTGCACTTGTGAATTACAAACCTGTTTGCTAGTGAACACTCAGTGCACTGGCTGCTCTCAGTGAGTTAACACACCTGTGTGTAGCTGAGCAGGCTAATGCAGTGCTAGAAAGCATGGCTCAGCTCTGCTGAACACTCTGTCCTTTCTGCATGAAGAACCCCACAGATCAGTGAGAAGAGGTCAGGGCAGTGCCACAGACAACAGAGCAGAAAGGTGGCATAGAGCACCACAAAGTGTGAGGATGGGAGAGGGTCTCAGTCATTTGTTCATTTATTTTTCTTTTAATTTATTATACCAATAACTCCTTTGCTCTATTGGCCACAAGTAAAAATTGGTGAAAGGCAAAAGAGAACTCTTATCAAATGAATAATTCTCTTCTTACATTTGTTTTGACTTAATATGTTCTTATGGGTATTGAGAAAATGAATTTTAAAATAATTGTTAACTTTACATGATTTTTAATTGACACATGATTGTACATAGTTAAAGGTATTGTGTGTTATGTTGATATACAATCAAGTGTAAATAGAGTCAAATCAGGCTAATGAGCAAACCCATGGTCTGGAGTGTTTAGCATTTCCTTGTGCTAGGAGCATTCAAAAATCTCCATTTCTGGCTATTTTGAAGTATACAATAAATTTAAATAAAAGTATTTCACACAATGACATTTGTAGGGTGCTCCTCATGGTTTCTATGGTCTGAAGCCCCCAGCCTTCTGCTAGGAACATGTGGAGGAGGCTCAGTTGGTCCTTACTGCCCTGTGTGTGAACCCCTTTCCTCCAGGGTTCTGCTGCTCTGGACTCCAGAGGTGGGGGCAGGAAGTGCAAATGCAGATGCATCTTTCTGAATGCTTGAATGATTGACAATGCAGGCCTTCTGCCCACTGTGAGAGAGCGATTAGACCTCCAGTTACTGGATGATTTTAAGTCAGTTCAGCATTTGCAGTGATAACAGCACTAGAAAGCTTTTAAGTCAAACATTCTTCTTAAAAGGGATCCAAGCAATGTCAGAATGACCTATAACTATTATTTTACGCACTGCAAATGCTTACAGGGTCCACAAGATGGGAGAAGAAAAGTGAAAGGAGAAGAGAGAAGACAGGACCTAACTCTGCAGCGTTAGAGCTGCCACTTCCAAAAAGGAAACAGACTAATATTTGGTTTTAAATCCCAGAAGGTTTGAGTAGAAATCACCTGGTGGCTTAGCTTACAGGAACAAAAAGTTCATTTCCTACATTGCCCACTAAGATTGTTTTACCCTTCTAAGTGAATTCTATTCTGAGACATTAAAATCCCTAGAGCATCTTGATCTCTAGACTGTTACATTGCTCTGTTAAGTGCTGATTCTCAGGTACCAAGATTTTAGTCCTGGGTGTTTGCATTTTTTTTGTTTGTTTGTTTGGTTGTTTTTTTTTTTAATTTTTAAATTTTTAAATTTAATTTTATTTATTTACTTATTTATTTATTTATTTTGTCGTTGTTGTTTTAGAAGACAATCTTTCCTCCTTTCTGGATTTAGCCGAATGTCTGAAACACTGTTTGGCAACTCTGAAAGCTTTGGTTTGAAGTTGAGAGATGTTTAGGGTTTGTAATCCAGAGAAGATGGTTAAAACAGAATTTTCAGAGAACAGAGCTTGCAGCTGAATTGGTTGAGACAAGAGAACAGTTTCTGGGTGTGGTAGCTATAAATCACTTGGAAACTCAGCATTCATGCAGGGATTCCCTAGCGATTGGGAAACTCTGCTCCTTTTGAGCTGTGACAAGAACATGGGTGGGCTGCAGAGGGGTTGGCCTTTGCCATAGCTGCTCCTTAAAACAAGAGAATACAGATTGTCAACACAACACAACCCTTTCAAAGGAGTTACTTTTAGCTGAGTGAGTGAGTCCCCTCTCCCCCAGTAATCCCAGAACCTGGGAGGGTAAAGCAGGAGAATCACTGAATTTGAGGCCATCTTGGGTTACAGTGTGACCCCATCTCTCCTCAATCCCTTGAAAACGAGAGAAACAGTTTTTACTGTGATAAATCATGGAACATACACATTTAGCAGATATGTATACATGCACAGAAAAATTACAAGGTACTCAATAAATACATACAATTTGTCATTTTAACTTAAAAATAATATAATGTAACTTTTAAATGGATGAAGAGGAACTGATCTGAAGTTGAGATGCAGCTCAAAACAACTTTGAGTGAGCTTTAGAACTCTCTGCCAGGAGTGCTGTCAAACGTCACAGAAGAAAATTCTTCTCTCATCTGATCAAGCGTTCACAGGAAATGCAAATCAAAACAACCCTGAGATTCCACCTCACACCAGTCAGAATAGCTAAGATCAAAAGCTCAGGTGACAGCAGATGCTGGTGAGGATGTGGAGAAAGAGGAACACTCCTCCATTGCTGGTGGGAATGCAAGCTGATACAACCACTCTGGGAATCAGTTTGGTGGACCCTCAGAAAAATGAACATAATATTACCTGAGGACCCAGCTATTCTACTCCTGGGCATATAGCCAGAGATGCTCCAACATGTAATAAAGACACATGCTCCACTATGTCCATAGCAGTCATATTTATAATAGCCAGAAGCTGGAAAAACCCAGATGTCCCTCCACAGAGGAATGAATACAGAAAATGTGGTACATTTACACAATGGAATACTACTCAGCTATTAAAAACAATGACTTCATGAAATTTGCAGGCAAATGGATGGAACTTGAAAATATCATCCTGAGTGAGGTAACTCAGTCACAAAAGAATGAATATGGTATATACTCACTGATAAGTGGTTATTAGCCCAAAAGTTCGGAATACCCAAGATTCAATTCACAGCAACCATTGGGCTGAGTGTGAGGTCCCAGATGTAGGAGTTGGAGAAAGGACTGAAGATGCTGAGGGAGCATGCAGCCCCATGGAGGGAGCAACAGTGGCAACTGGCCTGACCTCCCGATGCTCCTGGAGACTGGATCACCAACCAAAGTATACACATGGAGTGACCCATGGTTCTGGCCACATATGTGGCAGAGAGGGTCTTGTTAGCCATCAGGGGGAGGAGAGGCCCTTGGGCCTGAGGGTGTTAGATGGCCCAGTATAGGAAAATGCCAAGGAGGGAAGACAAGAGTGGGTGGGTGGGGGAATACCCCCATAGAAGGAGTGGGAGGAGGAGGGAATAGGGAGGTCCCAAAAGGGAGATCTGGAAAGAGGGAAACATTTGAAATGTAAACAAAGTATCAAAAAGAAAAAAAAAGAAAGAAAAAAAAAGAAACAGAAAATGGAGCCCCCTTAAAAGTGAAATAAAAATAAACAAACAAAACCACACACACACACACACACACACACACACGCACACACACGCACGCACACACACACGCACACGCACGCGCACACACACGCACACGCACACACACACACGCACGCGCACGCGCGCACACACACGCACGCACACACGCACACACGCACACGCACACGCACGCGCACGCGCACACGCACACGCAC
Source organism: Rhynchomys soricoides (assembly GCA_019843965.1). Taxonomy (NCBI): domain Eukaryota; kingdom Metazoa; phylum Chordata; class Mammalia; order Rodentia; family Muridae; genus Rhynchomys; species Rhynchomys soricoides. Next base: position 1,705,253 of record JADRCH010000182.1, on the reverse strand, counting down.
ACGCACACACACACACACGCGCACACGCACACGCACGCGCACACACACACACACACACACACGCACACACACCAAAAAAACAAACAACAAAATACTAGCAGTTGGATTCCTTGTCAAATAACTGGTTGGAGGTAGGCTTATATTTTCCTATAGTGATTTCTGGATGATATTGTTTCATCTCTACTGCTCAGGGACTGAGTCAGCACAGTGGACACTATTGTTGAAGGAGTGAACTCTGACAGGTCTCCCTAGGTTTCTTGCAGAACTGCTCTGTGTCCATCAGTAGACAAAGGGAAGCCAAGGCATCTCCAGTTCCCAAGGTAACTGAACAGAGCAGATGCCAGATCAAACAGTTTTGCTGGGTTGACTTGTCGCTATAGCAGTCGTTTCTGGGTTTCTGATTGGGTCTTGGGGTGAAATTAAAAAATTCTTTCAGGCAAATTCTCATTGTTTGTACAGAAATTGTATCAAGATTGACTGACACTTCCTTCTCATTTATTTATTTGTGTTTTAAGATACTCAAAACCTCCAACATAGGTTGACTGCACTCAAGACTTAGGAGTTGATCATGGATGTAGACACTGTGTCCATGTCATATTCACTAGCATATTTTGCATGGAACATTTTTTGTCTTATAAAGTTCTTTTAAAATCTATTTTCTAGGGTTGGAGAGATGGTTCAGCAGCTGAGAGCACTTGTAGATCTTCCAAAGCACCCAGGTTTGGTTTCCTGCACTCACGTAGAAGCTCACAACCATCTGTTACCCCAGTTTCAGGGGATCTAACACCCTCTTCTGATCTCCCAGGGCACCAGGCATGGACATGGTGCACAGATATATGTACAGGCAAACACTCATACACATAAAATTAAAAAAAAAAAAAAAACTATTCCCCAAAGCAAGACCCAAAGTCCAGTTACTTATCCCTCTGGGCGGCATTGCCTTCTCTGCATTAGTCTTTGGTCTCCATCTTTGAGTTAAGCATACTTCTGTAGGTTCACACGTTGAGGTTTGGTCTATTGCTATGTATTGTAATGCTGAATTCTATACTGGAAAGTCTAGGCATTAGAGTAACTTCTCATGTTTACAAGCTTTTTGGTTTTTTTTTGTTTTTGTTTTTGTTTTTTTTTTTTAAAAAAACTTGTTCCTTGATTTAAAACTATGGGTTAAATGAAATTGTCTACAGGCAATTATTGGAGGGATTAGAGGTAAGTGGGTTTGGAGTGACCTGGTTGGAAGAGAGACCAGGGGGAGAAGAAGAAAGAGAGAGGAAGCTACCATGAGTGGAAGATGGATGAAGAGTAGGCCAGGAGAAACAGCAAGTATCTGGGGTACACGGCTGAGGAGGTAGCCAGGCCAGCAGTTAGAAGAGTAGATTAGAGGTTACCCGCCAGTAATCATCAAAGCCAAATAAAACAACCGTAGTCTGAGTCTCATTTATTTGTAAGTTTGTTGGAGATAAGCTTAAATTGGATGCATTACATTCACACCTCACAGTGTCTCCACCTTTCTATCTGCTGACTTTGGACCCAGAAAGTTCCAAGTTTAGGGATGCTTAGAAGTGGTAGGAAGCCCTATGACCCTTATTGCAATGATGCCATGGTACTGGTCCTCACACACCAACTTGGGCTTCTGCCACTTTGTCTTAGTCAGGTTTCTATTCCTGCACAAAACATCACGACCAAGAAGCAAGTTGGGAAGGAAAGGGTTTATTCAGCTTACACTTCCACACTGCTGTTCATCACCAGAGAAAGTCAGGACTGGAACTCAAGCAGGTCAGGAAGCTGAAACTGATGCAGAGGCCATGGAGGGATGTTTCTTACTGGCTGGCTTCCCCTGGATTGCTCGGCTTGCTTTCTTATAGAACCCAAGACAACCAGCTCAGAGATGGCACCACCCACAATGGGCTGGACCTTTTCCCCCTTGATCAGTATTGAGAAAATGCCTTATGGCTGGATCTCATAGAAGCATTTCCTCAAGGGAGGCTCTGAGATAACTCCAGATTGTGTCAAGCTGACACAAAATTAGCCAGTACCCACTTGAACTTGTATATTATTGTTTGTTTAGAAATTTTACAACCTGAGGAAGAGACAGCTAAGATTCATGCTGTAGCAAGTAAAAGTAATTCTCTTTTACCTCACTTTTACTTTCCAACTTTACTGTCCTTCCAGAAGTTTCCACAGGGTGCCTTTGGAATGAGTTCTGAGTAGCTGGCTAATCTTAGAAAAGAGATGTCACATGCAGGACCTCACATCTCTCAGAAAAGCTTGGGACTGTTCTCATTTAGCTGAGGCAGAAATGTGTTCCTAAGATTCCTTTCTCTGACTTCAACCCAGCTCTGTGTGAGATTTAGAGGGTGGCAAGAGGGAGCTTATAATTTGTTTGCTCCGAGTATAGACTAGGGACACCAGGAACAGGGGCAGTTACAGTCTTACCAGGTGGCCTGCCCCTTGCATGGGTTACACCCTAGACCCTACACAACTCCAGACTCCATTGAGTTTCCTCAGCAGCTCTGAGTCCTGGGTCAGGTGTGGGTACAGCTCACCAACTTCTTCGTGGGGCATTACATCTTTGATGGTAGAGGTTATTTGGTTTCGGACCCCAGGACAAGGGACTGAGATGCATATCAAAGCAGATCTGGCTTCCAGGTTCTCCTAGTGTCCCTAAGTCCCTACCTGGCATATCTGGTCCCCAAACCTGAACTTTCTAGCCCAGGGGCTGGGCTGCCCTTCCCCTAGACGCTCTTCCCTATATAATCCAGACATTTTGGTCTCTCTCTTCTCCTTTTCTTTCTTTCTGCAAGTGTACCCTTTCTCCTCACCCGCCCCCAGGGTGACTTCCATGGCCTTGGTCCTTGGGACCAGTGAACTCACCCTCCTGAGACCAGTTTCCCAATAAACCTGCCTTTAATATATTCTAATCAGTCTTAAATTGGCTCATTTCATTGGTGGCAGAGAAATAGCCTATCAGAGGTGATGAGAGGTTGTAGTTTCTCCTTTGGGGTCCTCTCTTTCTCTTCCATCATAAGCTTGAGGAACACAACAATTATTTCAGTTAGTAAGGAATAGAAAGGCACCTTTATAGATGGGAGTAAGCAGGGAGTAAGCAGGGAGTATGGGGGTGTAACGGCCCTAGCAGGAAAGCAGGCCTTCTGTGCCCTTCTCTTCGGCTCTCAGGCTAATAATACAATGGTCCCTAAGAAGCCAGGATTTCTGAACTGGTGAGATGGCTCAGCAGTTAAGCTGGCTGCTCTTCCAGAGGTCTTGGGTTCAGTTCCCAGCAACCACGTGGTGGCTCACAACCATCTGTAATGGGATCTGATGCCCTCTTCAGGTGTGTCTGAAGAAGCTACAGTGTACTCATATACATTAAATAAATAAAACTTTAAAAAGAAAGAAAGAAAGAAACTTGGATTTTCCCTAAGAGTCTCACACTGGGAGAAGGAAAATGCTGAAGTCTGGAGCCAGGTAGAGGAGGAGCTCGTCTCTGGAAAGAGATTCCACCTTAAGGACTGTTCCAGCCTTTAGGAGAGATGGGCAGGACCACAACTTGACCAGGACCATTCCTCCTCCTTCTATTTAAACTAGCTAACCCTAAACCTCTGGTCAGGACTCTGAAGAGGGACTTGGGTGGTGGGTTCACAGGGCCTCTTTGTTTCTCTTCTCACTGTGGCCACATTGGTTACAACTCTCCTTTCTGCTCTTCACTGTCCCATGTTTCTTTAATGGACCTATTGAGGAAGAGTGGACAAGCCTGGCTTGTCAGAGCTGCCAGGGCGCGGGCTCTGACCTCGCCAACTCCAGTACTGGTATCTTTGATGAAGTCAAGATGGGATCTTACTGCATTCTTGCTTTACTAATTTGGAAACTGTGATGATGTGTAGTTGGCATACATAACAGGATAAAAACGAAGAGCTGAGTGCTATTGTTTGGAAAATGATGCTGTGCTGTTAGATGTAGGTCTTGCTTTTACTTAATCATCATGTCTCTATTCCACGTGCCTACTTAACACCTGAGGTGCCATCTACTTCAGTGTGGCCTGAGTTCTCTTCCAGTGATGGAGTAGCCTCTAGGTGCTCACAGAGCCCTGGGAGGTGGAAGATGGAAAGGAAGGTTCATGAGGACTGATTTTCCAGACCTCTCTAGGAAAACACCAGGGACAAACTTGGAAGATATGCTGATACGTGCTGAATATACCAACCCTGTAGAACGAGAGAGGGCTGAGCCCGCACACCAGCCCTGTTCAGATTGAGTAGAGGGCTGAGCCACTGTAACTGAGAACTGTGAGGACTTGAACTTGTGTCATGGACAGGACTAGAGGCCACAGTTCCTCAGAGTCAGACCACACCACTGTTCACTAAGATGCTGCACACATCCCCTGTGCACTGACCTCATGAGGCAGGCATTCCAGCGGGACTGGGGGGGGGGGGAGGTGTCTGTCCTGTTTTGTTGTTCTCATGATGGGATACACAACCCTGTAAACCAATCTCCCTAGGGGCTTTTGAAAGCCTCCTAATCACATTAGCACTTTTCTGTGTAAAGGAAACTTAGTGAGAAAACAATTATGGGATGGACATCAAATGATCTCCAAATGGCCATAAAACAGAGATGGCTGTTTGCAGAGAAGTAAAGGAAAACCGCGGATGATTCCCGAAGCTGTGTTTGAGTTCTTCTGTTTGCTCGGTTCTAGAATTACTATCCCTCTTCTGTCTATGACCTCTCTACCCTGTGTCTTACAAGCCCACACCGTCCAAGTTAAAGTCATTAACTTGGTGCATTCTAGGAGGAGATGGCATGGCCTGGACAGGAGAATGTGAAGATCTTTCTGTACAATACAGAGTGAATTAGAATATTGGCTCATCATTCCTCCCACGAGCTGATGTCCTCCGGGCATGACACATCTTCTGCACTTTTGAACTCAGCAGCTGTGATTTCTCTAAGGAGATCTGCACATGGTTAGGCTTTCTGTTACAAAGGAAGGGAGAGGCTTACAAGATCTATAAGGAGGTAACCAGGGCAATGGTGAGAATGGAGAGAGGCATCAGTGGTTGAAAGCACTTTGCTCTTCCAGAGGACCCAGGTTTAGTTCCCAGCATCTACATAGTGACTTACAAGCATCCGTAACAACAGCTCCTCTGGCCTTTTCCAGCACCCACCAGTGAGGCCACAGGTATACGTGCAGGAAAAAGTCACACACACACACACACACACACACACACACACACACACACACGTGCGCGCGAGCGCATGCACGTGAGTATATATATATACATATAGATATATATATATATATACTCATATATATAAATATATGCATGCTAACAGGAGAGAGACATGAGACCTCCAGCCCCAGGACTTACTTATTAGTGGGGAAGAGTAATTTTTTTCTTCAGTTGTGTAGTTGCCTTTGCTTCTGTGAGTAACCCCTGATGCATACTCCTGTACTCAGAATAAATTCACTGATTCACCAAAATGTACCTGGAAGAAATCATTTCTTTGTTTCTCCCATTGGTGCCCTATCTGGGTGAGTCAACATTCATTTAAAAAAGCTTCATACTTGCACAAACACTTAGTAGCTTATATCTGACCAAGTATACTTCCTTAGGAAATGAGAAGAAAGTATGCAACACCCCCTCCCTTCCCCTGGAAGCAGCTTGCCGAAGACTGAGCAGAATGAGGTAATGGCTTTGCTGGGCAGATGCTTGGATCTGAGGAAGAGAAGAGGAAGGGAGGGGAGGAGGGCTGCCTAGCTTCAGTCTCCAGGGATAAGTTCGTGTTCTGAAAGCACAGTGGCAGGCAAGTGAGGACACAGGCTGGCCAGTCAGGACAGAAATCTTGGACTGCCAGTGGGGGCAGATGAGATCTGCCATACTTCTCCAGCTGTTAAGACCACACCTCAGAACCTAGACAGCCTACTTGTTTATTCCCAGACCATGTTGACAGGGCAGCAGGCAGAACTCCCAAGGATACACCAGCAGTCATGGGGTCTGGACCCTTGAAGACCAGAGAAGATGCAGATCAAAGGATCCAGAACCTGCCACTTAGCTTATGGACATCCAGGGAATTTATGGACTGGGGGAATTTATGGCTCAGAAAGTCCTTAGAACTTAGATGAAGCCAAATGAAGGTTTGTAGTAGGTCTTAAATTCATTAAATGAAGTCTTCATTCATTCATTCATTTATTCATTTATTCGTTCATTCAGTAATTTGTTGATCAACAGTGATTGGTGCTTCTAATATGCCACCCTGTTTGCTAGTATCTGGAACACAGTTGCAGGTAATTTAGCCTGTTTGGTGCTGCTGTCACAGGCTAAGACAAGGTAACTTATAAGGAACATAGATTTATTTTTTACAGTTCTATAAGCTGGGAAGTCCAAGACCAAGGGGCATGCATCTAATAAGGACAATCATGCTCTTGGTGAAATTCAAGAGACTGAGATGGGACAAGGAAGAGAGCCTGCCAGTGTGTGCCTTTCTCTTTCTTCTTATAAAGTCATTGATCCTGTTATCTGATCCCTCCTCGGCCTCAAGACTGAATCTGCTCCCCTATACCTTCCAATGTCCCCAGCCACATATGAATTTGGGAACTGTGTCCAGCAATCACACATAATCAAGGAATGTGTTTAGACCATAGTACCAGGTACCGCTGGGATCTCCTGAGACTCTTGTGTCACAGTTCTGGCCAACCAGGCTCCTCCCTGCTGTTTTGTCTCACTATACCAATTCTAAGACAAGCACAGGGGAGACAGGAATGATCCATAGCAATGAATCAGAGTTGAATTTATCGGTATGGTTTCATTCTAAGCTTCTTATAGATACATATAGGCAGATACACATCCATAATGAATATTAAGTTTGGATGTTTGTACATATTATCAGACACACATACTGACTGTGTCAGGTAGGAGGACCTAGAAGCTGTGAGCATACCCAATACCAGCACCCAGCACCCAGGACCCAGATCTTGGTTTCTAATGCCATTCTCAAATGTAAAAACATAAACCTTTAAAATTGTAGAAGAAAACATAAAACCTCTATGATATTAGGTTATGTAACATTTTCTTAAGTACAACATCAAAAGCATCTTTTGTAAAATTGAAGAATTACTAAATACAACTCTCAAAAAATATCTAATTCTTTGAGAGTTGTCATTAAGGAAATGATAACAAAATCCTTTGTTTAGGAGAAAATATGAACATAACACATATCTAAGACATTTCTGCTTAGAATATGTAATAAATTCTTAAGGTTCAATGTTAAGAAAACAAGCAGCCCACTTAAACACAGACCAAAGTTATGAATCTGTTCTGCACCAAAGAACACCCACAGATAGCAAATAAGTACATGAATAGGCATCTATCCACATTAGTCATTAGTTAGAGTCGTAAAACACCAATGAGTTGACACATGCCTGTTAAGAAGAAAAAAAAAGAGCAAAAGCTAGTGAAGACAGTGAGAATTGGATTTCTATGAGTGTTGGTAGAAATGCAAAACGGAGAGGGGGTTTATTGTATAGTTAAACTTATGCTGCCTTCTAACAGTGTGGGGAGAGGGAGGGATTATTGTCCTTTTGCTTAATCTCGCTTTCTCTATGCCTATTTCCAGGCCCTGGAGAAAGATATGTCTGAAGGAAATGAATATTCATTCATACAGTGCATCCAGACAACAACCAGGGTGACCTAAGTGAACTTCCCCACCCCAGGATTGGTTAGGGTGGTCGCATCGTCCCTTGTCACACTTCTAACTTCTCAGTCGCAGAGAGTAGACATTGTAGGTCATGTAGGCACGTTTCCTCCTGTGCTCCCTCTTCTCTCCTTGTCTTGGTGGAAACACTGTCCTTCAATTGTCCACCATTCTTTAGGAGCTCAAGGGCTCCTCTCCCTCCCCCCCAAAATGTGTTCTGGACCATGTGCTAAGCTGAAGGGAGGCTTAAGCACATTCTGAAAAACATCACTCTCTCTGGACAATTCAGAGTCCAGAGTCTCAGAATTCTATGGCCAACTCAGGAGCAGAGGATGGATTGAGGGGACACCTGGAGACAGTGTGTGCTCTAAACAATTCCACTCTGAAAACACTACCTTCCAGGCCTGAGAGAAAGACCCCATTCCCTTCACCTTCCTTGCACCTTGGCTCTACTACCAAGCCCTTTCCATTCAATCTATGATGGTTATGCTTCAGTGTCCACTTGACTGAATTTGGAATCACCTAGAATGTAGACTTCTGGCTATTTCCAGAGAATTAACTGAGCAGAGAGGGAGGCCTACTCTGTGTGTGTATGTGTGTGTGTGTGTGTGTGTGTGTGTGTTACCATCTTGGATTAGAGACCTCAAATAAATGAAGGATCGCCAGTTCTCTGCTTTCTCTTCTGGTCTATCCAGAGCTGAGTATGCCAAGCCACATGCTTCCATTGATATGAAGTCTGCAATTTGTTCCCCAGTCATAACTGACTGCACCCTCAAGCTATGAGCCAAAATATAACTTCTGCTTAAATTGTTTCACATTGGTCACAGCAGGGAAGAAGGTAGCACACAGGAAGACACACACAGTGCCACGGAACTGAGTTAATCTGTTCTAGAAAGGTTTGTTGCTCTCTTTTGGCTTGAATCTCTCAAGCCTTGGTCTGTCCTTCTGGGTGGACTGGTTCTGCCTCTAGCTTTACAATTTAGACAGCCCTGGTGTAACTAGGCAACTTGGATTCCTGCTGACCTGACAAGCATGCTGCCTCCCATCACCTGTGAATCCTCTCCACCATCACAGAATGATCTGGACACTAGAATGCACAACATATCTGACCTATGCCCGTGTGGCAACACTGACAACTGGGGTTTCTTTGGCTCAACGTAGTCTGCTGGGATCAATATTTCCCTAATACTGAGATTCTAGGAGCAATGGTTTGGGGAATGATTTGGGACACCAGAAAGACTTCAGAAAATTTTCTAATTCTACTAGAGTATGTTCAAGAACTGTTTACAAATAGAACTTATAAACAAATGTGACTTGCTTCCTTAGAAGATACCCATACACCCCATCGTTCCTGTTCTTGTTTCCCTAAGGTAAAGTTCCTAGCTGTATTTTGCTTCTCTGTGATGTGGAGAGCCCTTGGAGGCAAGTCATAAACCCTCCAACTGTAGTGAATGGAGTCAGTTGTCCCATGGAGACAGGTTTACTGCTTTGCTGTCCCTTAGGTCCAAATGCTGGTGGTTAGACAAATGCCAGTATTCCTCAGGAACTACCAAAGAAGCCAGTTAGTTCCCTTACCAATGGCAGGAGGGACAAATGGCTATCTGTGGTGCCTACCAATATACCAGTGATCATGCTGGTCTCCAGGCTTCCTCTGTTTACTACACATTTCAGAGTCTGGGTCTTCTCACCCTGCCCCTTCACCCTAAACTTCTCCGGCTCAAAAGCTTCCCTCCTCCTTACTTCCTGTTCTTCTTATAACCCTACTATGTGCTATGCTGTCTTCTTCATTTGTCTTCCTCTCTTAGTCCTCTCTCATGCCTTCCTTTGATCCTTACTCTTGGTCCCCTCTTTGTCTTCCTCTCTCTCTATCTCTCTCTGTGTCTGTCTCTGTCTCTCTCTCTCTCTCCCTCTCTTCCCTCTCCCCTCCCTCTCTCCTTCCCTCTTTCACCCTCCTCTCTTTGTCAAGTCCAGTCTGCTGACCATGTTTAGTCTACTATTTTCTCTCTCTGCTCTGGACTTTCCCCGATGCCTCTGGCTGTATCGTCTCTCATATCTACAATAAAAACTTCCTGCTTATCCATATCTTGGAGCGTCGAGTTATCAGTTTATACAGTGTCCTATCAGAGAACTACACAGTCCAGTCAGCTTTTGTGTAAACTTCACAGTGTGCTGTTGTCCTGTGTGCTTTCCTGGATGCATGCCAAAAAACGGAGAAGGATGCTGTTTTAGGCTTTTTATTGCTGTGATAAAACACTATGACCACTGTAAAAGAAAGCATCTAATTGTTCTTACAGTTTCAGAGGGTCAAGAGTTCATGATAGTGGAAGCACTGCAGGAATAGCTGAACTCATGTCTTGATCCATGAGCATGAGGCAGAGAGTGCTAACTCAAAATGGTCTTTTGAAACCTTAAATCCCACCCCACCCCCAGTGACATACATCTCCAGCAAGGCCACATCTCCAAACCTTTCCCCAAACAAGCCACCATCTAGAGACCAAGTATTCAAACACGAGCCTTATGGGATCATTCTTATTCTAACCAACACAAACAACTTTGGGGGAAGGTTTGTAGACAGAATACTTGAAGCCACCTGAAGATCAGTAGCTCCACCATCTGATACTGGGGCAAGGGGGGAGTTGATATCTCATTTACACTGGCATTTGGGAATCCAGATCTGGCTGGCATGGCAATACCTGGAGCAGTGTGACGTCCTTGGAAGCCATCCTTGCCAACTACCCTTCTGCAGAGTTAATTACAAACCTCACACACAGGATTAGGAATTCAACAACAACAACAACAACAACAACAACAACAACAAAACAACCCTGCTTCTTGTGTTTGATTTTTGGCAAACTCTGGCTCATTGGTACACACATATATTTTTGTGTGTTTAAAATGGAGTTGTGATTTTCTCAGCATTGAAGCAAGTCCTTTGTCTTTCACTGAAGCTTGAATGTCTTTCTATATTATGACTCAAATATGTCGAATTTGGAATTCTCCTGTGACAGAGAAAGTAATATGCTCCAAAGAGTCTGGATGCTGGTAGTTAGTTAGAACCTGTTATAGTTTAAAAAAAAAATATGAGTAGAGTGGACAGCCACCCCTTCAGGCAGAAGCAGTGGGAGCTGTAGTGAACAATATTTCAATTTCACTTTCTCCACAGTGGCAACTGAGACGGTGAAATGTGATAGAGATGCAGGATGACTGGGTTGACCTGAGAGACTATTCTGAGCAAAGCTCTGCTGATATTAGGGCCACAAGTGAGGAAGAAGATGGTTCTGTAAACCTCTCATCAGCTGGAGTCATCTGCTTCCACTCTGACTGACCTAACATACCTTCTGTTCTCTCAGTCTCTGCTTTCTTTCCTGACTGCATAATTTGCTCAAGCCATCTGTCTGCTTATGGAGACATTTTCCCTCTTCCGGGTTTATAAAATTTTATATGTCTTGCATGGTCTATTTCATGTTACCATTTGCCCAAGGACCACCTCAATCTCTAGATCCTATTCATCAATGTTGATCATACTCTTCTCTAGGGATAGGAAGAAGAGTGTGTCCAATTATATCAATGATCTCATTCACTTGTCTGTCTATTTCCCTTACCTCGGAGCCCCTTGCCCATGTCTAATTCATTTGGAAACCTGAGGGCACCGCTCAGCAGTCAGTGGGAGCTATAGGAGAACATTAGTTTGTCTGGACCAAGTCTTCCGTTGGTCTCATGAAGATAACACACTGTGAAATAAGTTTTAGTCTTCTGTTGTATGTATAACAGTGGAAGGAAATGGAGAGCAGAAAACAGCAATAGCAATTTTTTTACATGAAGAAATGTGATTTTTCAGAGTACAAGAGCAGTAAGCAGTTATGGCCAGAGAAGATAGCAGAAGGAAGATTGATGCTTTCAGAAAGCCAGAGTGAGAATTAGCGGACACGTGTTAGGTCAGACTCCCTTTGAAAATCTATCCTGTGGCTCCCAGATTCTGCTCTATGGTGGTCGCATCAGGGGCTGGACTGGAGATTAACTAAGGCTGCTCAGTAGGCACAGAAATTTCTTGGAGCTGGGATGTTCCCAGTGCTAACCAGGACAAAGTCTCCATCTTGTGGCTGCATTCAGATCTGCATTCACTCTTAGGACAGCATCAAAGGCAGAAAGTCCATGCAAAGATCAGGGACATCTGTGAGAAACAGAAACACATTTCTGTAGTTTAAATACAGGGAGATGGATTCGCCTACAGCAACTGGGCAGGGATTCTCACTTTCACCACTCACCATGTACCTGTTCTTCCACTCAAGAAATGTGCTTCCCTCATCTTTCCAGTCTCTAAAGCTGAATGACACCCCTGTATCTTGTCGATCCACACCCCCTGGATTGTGCTCCTTTTCCCTACCTCCAAAGCCAACAGGGAAAAAAACTCACCTAGGTCTCCATTTGCCTTCCTATTCTTTCCTACTCATGCCAAGTTCACTGAGATCACCCAGGAAAATCACCCTGTCACAGGACCCCCCATTTAATCACATTTAGAAAGCCATATTTGCCCTAGAAGAAAACTTCAGCAGCTGCTAGGGTAAGACTTGGCTGTTTTGTGGACCGTTGCTCATCCTACCGTGGGGAGGAAGTGAAAAGCGGCACAGACATGTATCGGTGAGCACGGTGCTCCTTCCAGTCCATTCTCTGCTGACACTGCATTGCAGCCCTAACCTGCCACTGATGCTGTCTTTAGAGCTCCCGGAGTGGATTCTGGATGGTAAGCCCAGGGCTACTTCCATCTTCCCTGCTGAGTACTCCACTTGGAAATGGATGCTTGAACCAGTTCTGAGCAACCCAGGATATCCCTACACCACCATCACCACTGTGAAAAGAGGATTTATCTTTGTGTCTGCTATCTCGAGGGACAGTATAGAAGGTCAAAGGACTGTCTTTACAAAGGACTGTAGCCTTGTGTTTGTTTGTAAGCCTTTATTTGTTTTTGTTAATTATGTATGTGTTGGGCTGGGGTAGGGGATGGCCTTGTAAGTGAAGTCTTTGGCTTCCCAGAACCTATGTTTAAAAAGCCAGATATGGTTGTGGCATGCTCTTGTAACTCCAGGATTGGAGGTAGGGACAAGCAGACCCTGGGGCTGGCAGGCCAGTCAGCCAACCTAGTCTTCTTGGTGAGTGGTAGCTCAGTGAGAATCCCTGTCTTAAAGACAAGCTAGAGAGTGGAAAAATCATCAGAGATTAATCTCTGGCCTCTAAGGCACACATGTATTCACACACACATGCACCCATGTGGATAGGTGAATACACACCCCCCCACAAAATACAGACACAAGACAACAAATATATGCTTGTATTATTTGGGAGGTTCTATTTTTTAAATAAAGTAAAAAAATATAATTAAAATGACAGAACTAATAAAAGTAGTTCAGTTTCAGGGTAATGAGATCATTGTTCGGAATATCTTGTGTTTTATTATCATTATCTTTTTTATTGTTTGAGAAGCATATTGGCTCCAAAGAGAAATTCTCCATACTGTTATCTAAAGACAATCTCTGTGGTTACCTTCCATCCTTTCTGTCCAATTGCAGACGTTGTCTAGATGAGAACTCATATTGATTGCCAGGCTTTACATGTGACAAAAGGCAAACTCTTCCCAAGGCTGAACTGACCAATTCTCTTTCTTTTTTGAAGGATCCCTCCTGTTAGTTCCTGTAATTATTTGTGACATATTCTTTGTGGGTCATTTCCTGGCACTAATAATAGATGTGAAGCAATTTCTATTCAGTACAGAGGAGTATGAGCAACACCCTCTCTGAACATGTTATTCAGAAGTGGCCATGACTTCTTCCTGGGCTGGAAGCCAGACCCTCCTGCAGGGAATGAGTCCACACAATAACAGCTAGCTCACCATATGCTGGGGTTCGTTTCCTGCCCTTTGAACTTGGTGCTGGGTCATCCAAAGAGGGCTCCTCTGTCTTCACTGGTGTTCTGAGAAACAAGTTGTTTCTCCCTCTCACTTTTTGCTCTATTGTCCCACTTGTTTTAGGGTGGGGGAGAGAGGGAAGATAGCAGAGGGAAGTTTGGATGCTTTCTGAATGACAGAGTGAGAATTAGCAGACATGTGTTAGATCAACCCCTCTTTGAAGACCTATCCAGTTTCTCCAGGATTCTCCTCCAGGAGGGATGCTCACAGCTGGACAAGGATTCTTCAGTGTCTCATCAACAGAGGAAGCACCTGTTAGAAACCCTTTGACCTACTTTCATAGTGCATCAGGAAAAGTAATTCCAGTTTCAGGAAAATCAGGACTGAAATCCCTTATTTAATGATTAAAAGAGGTCTTTAAAAGGACCTCAGGGTTGGGGCTGGAGACATACCTCAGTAGTTAGTTAAGAGCAAATTGTTGCTTCTGTAGAGGACCTGGGTTGGATTGCTAACACCCACAGGGTGGTTCACAACCATTTCAAAACTCCAGTTTCAGGGGATCTAACACACTCTTCAGACCTCTGTGGACAGCAGGCATAGATGTAATACACACACACATATGAGGCAAAACAGTCACATAAAATAAAATGACTGACTTTTTAACAATTTATTTTAAGAAGTAAAATGAATAAAAACTCAGGTTAAGTTTCTCAGGGTGAGGGCAGTGACTGTTTGTATTAGAACCAGTTTTGTTTTTAGGGTTCAGCTCTTTGGGCCGTGCCATCAGCAGCTGTACTCTCAGGGATAACATTTGCACAGGCCTGGGAGAGGATCTCTAACTGTAGTCTGAGAGTCAGCTGTACTCAACTGACTGCCCCTCAAATTGTCTCAGCATGTGGGTGGTGAATGACATTTCCTCCCCGGAAGACCGTGTAGACTGGACCTACACTGTGGTTGAGTCTCACCCTACACACACTATTGTGTATTTAATGCCATTGACCTTTTAAAGCCGAGAGAATCTCCTAGAAATAGGATTCTTTTTATAAAATTATTTTTCTCTTATACATGACATCCTGACCACAGTTTCCCTCTTCCCTCTTCTCCTCACCCCTCACTTCTTACCCAGTCCCTGGCCTCCTTTGTTCCCCTTCAGGAGAGGTCAGGCATCCCAGGGTATCAACCAGACATGCATACCAAATTACAGTAAGACTAGGTATCTCCCCTCTTATTAAGGCTGATGAGGCAACCCATTGGGAGGAAAAGGGGCCCCAAAGCAGGCAGGAGTCAGAGATAAGCCTCACTCCCACTGTTAGGAGTCCCACAAAAGACCAAGTTACACAATTGTAATAAATATGTAGAGAGCCTAGGTCAGACCCATGTAGGTGCCCTGATTTTTGGTTTAGTCTCCATTTGCCCCTATGAGCCCAGGTTAGTTGATTCTGTGGGGTTTCTTGTGGTGTCCTTGACACCCTTGGCTCTTACAGTTCTTCTTCCCCCTCTTCCACAGGATTCTCTGAACTCTGCCTAATGTTTGGCTGTGGGTCTCTTCATCTGCTCCCATCAGTTTCTGGATGAATCCGCTGCTGCTGATTATGCTATACTCCCATCTATGAGTATAACAGGATATGATTAGTAATCATTTCTTTGACTCAAACCCCCCCCCCCCCCTTTTTGCTAGTCCTCTGGGCTACCCAGCCTCTGGTTTCTGGCCCTCCAGGCAGTATCAGGGGTGGGATCCCTCTTAGAAATCAGATTCTTGAAATGTGAAATAAAAAGTTCTCATGGTCTGTCAGTTCAATGTATGGATGGAATAGGGTTAGAAATAAACATAGCTATTTAGAATAGTCATCCCACATGTGTTTTACAAACTTTAGTTTTACAATGGCATCTAGGTAAATGTATCATCAGTGTTACAAAATTTCCCCACAAGTAAGCTCAGACCAGCTGCCACTAAGCTAAGAGGGGTCTGTACTTTCCCACATCTTATTTTTCTTGGTACTCTTATTTGCTGTGGTTTGCATTTAAAATGACTGCCTATGTGGTTATGCAGGTATACGTATCGGCATGTATGCCCATATGTGTGCATGTGCATGTGAAGACTGGATTACATCAGGGGCTTTCCTGCATCACTCTCCACCTTACTTTTTGAATGTGGAGCTTGCTGATTGGGCTAAACTGACTGGTCAAGGCCCTGGTGCTTCACAGGGCTGGCACTACAGGCACACACTGCTGTGCCTGGCTTCTTTCAATGGTGCTGGGAATCCAGACTCAGGTCCTTATACTTGGCGAACAAGTACTTTGGAGACTGAGCCACCCCTCTTCTTCAGATTTATTTATTTTATATGTATGGGTGTTTTGTTTGCTTGTTATATCTGTGCACCACATATATGCAGTGCCCACAGATGCCAGAAGAAGGTGTCAGATCTATCATTATAGACAATTGTTGGCTACCATGTGGGTGCTAGAAATAGAACCTGGGTCCCTTGG
The DNA here is from genome assembly GCA_019843965.1 of Rhynchomys soricoides. NCBI lineage: Eukaryota > Metazoa > Chordata > Mammalia > Rodentia > Muridae > Rhynchomys > Rhynchomys soricoides. The sequence goes on along the minus strand of JADRCH010000182.1, from coordinate 1,689,187 downwards.
AAGAATAGTAGGAGCTCTTAAACACTGAGCCAACTCTCCAGCCCACGATTTGCATAGTGCTGAAAGTAATCTGTAATCTATGGTGGCAGTAATTATGGAAGAACAATGGTTGACTGTAAAGAAGTCCATGATACTGGGGACATTCTTGGGATGAAGAAATTGTCTTTAATTTTGGTTATGGAGTAGTTTCATGAGTGTAAACATTTGACAAAAATTTTCAAATTATACACTTAAAATGAATACATGTTGTTATGTGTAGATACTATTTTAATAGATGATCTTAAAGTAATAACATTTTAGAGCATACATGTGCTGGACCAACCCCCCCCCCACTTATGTAGCTGATATGCAACTTGTTCTTCATGTGGGTTCCCTAACAACTGGAGCAGGGGCTGTCCCTAAAGCTGTTGCCTGTCTATGGATCCTGTTCTCCTCACTGGGCTGCCTTGTCTGACCTTAGTAGGAGAGGATGTGCTTAGCCCTGCAGAGACTGATGTGCCAGGGTAGGAGGATGGGGCAGGGGAACTCCACCCTCTGTGAGGAGAAGGGGAGGGGAGGTGGGGGGAGGGACCATATGAGGGAGGGAGAACCAGGAAGGAGGCAGTGAAGATGGGAATGTAAAGTGAATAAAATATATCTAAAAATAAAACATTTTGATTTTCTGTAGTAATTTAAAACAAGTTTTACAAAACATCTTAAAACAATGATTAAAAATTAAATGACAACACTGCCTTTGAAAACTGTAATAGATATAATAAAACCCACCGGAACATAGAGAAGGAAAATCTGCACATGCTGAGAGAAGTGGGATTCCAGAGTCTTGATTTCATACAAGCAGAAGAAAGAATAAGTAAAATGAACAGATGAGAATTGGACCTCATTCACTTACTACTCTCCTGTGTTCTGTTGTAGCATTTTCCAGTGATAAAAATATTTAAATTGCCTATGAATTTATTAGAATATATTACAACATCTCTTTAGTGAGGCAAATAATATTTTTTGAATGAGCACAATATTTTGCTGATGAGCACAATAAAATTGACTGATTTTATTGTAAAACCGTGAAGCAGTAGTGACTTAAGTGTGATGGACAGAGGAACCAGGACACTCACTATTGTAAATTAAGAAACGGAGAAAAGATACCAGAAATCTCATGGGCAATGCAAGTCGGAAACATCAGTGTGAACCCATATTTAGCATTATTATATATAAATATTTATAGCTATGAACACACACAAGAGTTAACATACAAATAGGCATTTGACCATTTTGGGGGCTTTACAACCATGACTTCAGATAACTACAAATTAAAAAAATTGGAAAACCTCATGTTTATACTGAATATATACAGACTTTTTTCTCATTGTTATGCCCAAACAATAGGGAATAGGATTTACATAACATTTACATTGTAATGTAGAAATGATTGACAGAATAAAGGTGTCTATGCATAGCACACACACACTATGGTTTTCTATGGAAAGGATTTGAGGACAATAGTCTTTTGTATCCTTGGGGCTCTGCAGTCAACCAGTCCTCCATGGGAATTGGTAGACAGTTAATTCTTTGCACTGCCAACTAAAAGGAACTAGAAAAAATGACAAGAAGCTCCAAGTACCATTCAGTACTCAGATTCTGCCTTTAAAAAATATTTTTTTTTAGCAGAGTGGTATTGTGACACACCTTTAATTCAACACTTGGGAGGCAGGTGAATCTTTGAGATTGAGGCCAGCCTGGTTTACAGAGCAAGTTCCAGAACAGCCAGGGCTACACAGAGAAACCCTGTCTCAAAAAATCCAGAAAACCCTATACATACACATACATATATACATTCATACACACACACACACACACACACACACACACACACACATAACCATTCTGGCTAGTTTTGTGTCAACTTGACACAAGCTGGAGTTAACAAAGAGAAAGGAGCTTCAGTTGAGAAAATGCCTCCATGAGATCCAGCTGTAAGGCATTTTCTCAATTAGTGATCAAGGGGGGGAGGGCCCCTGTGGGTGGTACCATCTGTGGGCTGGTAGTCTTGGGCTCTATAAGAAAGCCAGCTGAGCAAGCCAGGAGAAGCAAGCAAGCCAGTAAGCAGCATTCCTCCTTGGCCTCTGCATCAGCTCCTGTTTCCTGACCTGCTTGAGTTCCAGTCCTGACTTCCTTTCGTGATGAACAGCAACATGGAAATGTAAGCTGAATAAACCCTTTCCTCCCCAACTTGCATCTTGGTCATGATGTTTGTTCAGGAATAGAAACCCTGACAAAGACATATGACTAAGACATTATATACATTATCTATCTATCTATCTATCTATCTATAATAATACATTATTATATATTGATATATTATGTATATAATGTCTTAGTTTGGGTTTTATTATTGGGAACAGACATCATGACCAAGGCAACTCTTACAAAGGACAACATTTAATTGAGGCTGGCTTTCAGTTTCAGAGATTCAGTTCATTGTCATCATGGTGGGAAGCATGGCAGCATGCAGGCAGATACAGTGTTGGAGAAGAAGCTGAGAGTTCTACATCTTGATCCAAGGCAGGCACAAGGAGACTGTCTTCCAAAGGCAGACAGGAGGAGGCTCTCTTCCACACTAGGCAGAGCCTGAGCATAGGAGGAGACCCCAAAACCTATACCTTACAATGACACACTTAGTCCAACAAGCTCACACTTACTAATAGTGCCACTTCCCATGAACCAAACATATTTAAACCACCACACATAACATATACAGTTATATATGTATACATATATATCCTACAATATAAGTTATACACACACACACACATACACACTTTTTATTTGTGTGTGTGTGTGTGTGTGTGTGTGTGTGTGTGTGTGTGTGTTATGCCACATGTGGATGAGTGTTCAGGGAAGCCAGATGAAAATGTCAAGTTCCCTGGAGTTGGCAATATAGGCAGTTGTTAGACCTCTACAAAGCTGTTGAAATCCAAACTCAGGTCCTTTGGAAGAGCATGAAAAACTCTTACTGCTGAGCCATCTCTATGGCTCCAGGCCGAGGATCCTTGAAGAAATGAATGAATCTAGGAACTACAGGAGGAGAGAGCTAGTATTAGTGCTAAGAACTAATATGAAGAATTGACAAGTGGGATTGCATAAAATTAAAAAGCTTTGCATAGCAAAGGAAACAGCAGGGCAAAGAGGGTGTCAAATGAGAGGACATCTTTGTAAGCAATTCATCTGCTAAGGGTTAATATCCAAAATATATGAGGAACTCAACAGATTAAACACCCCCAAATCATCCAATCGAAAAGTGGACAAGTGAACTGAACAGAGTGTTATCAAAAATGAAAAGCACAAGTAGCCAACAAATATTTTTTTAAAAAAGATGTTCAACTTCTTTAGCCACCTGGGGAATGTAAATTAAAATCACACTGAAATTCTATCTCACCCAGTCAGAATGGCTGTCATCAAGAAAACAAATGAAAACAAATGCTAGTGAGGATGAGGGGGGGAAAGAACCTACTAAGTGCTGATGAGTGTGTAAGCTGAGGCAGCCACTATGGAGATCAGTATAAAGGTTCTTAAAACAAAACAAAACAAACAAACAAGCTCCTAACAACAGAACTATCATGTGACCCAAGTGTACAACTCCTGGACATAAACCCAGATGACTCTAAGTCAACACTTCCTAGAGGTGCTTACACATCCATTCTATTGCTGCATTATTTGCGATAGCTAAAACATAGAGCCAGCCTAGATGTCAATCAACAGGTGAATAGAGAAAGAAAGGTGGCATAGATAGAATGGAATTTTATTCATGTGTCCAAAAAATGAAATTATGTCATTTTAGGAAGATGGATAGAACTGGAGATCATCATGTTAATCAAAAGAAGCCAGACTCCCACAAAATATCACATGTTTTCTATCATATGCATAATTTACATAAAAATAAACAGACAGGAAAGTAAAAGGATGGTTACTAGGGAAGAGGAAGGAGCCGGCATGAGAGGAGATGACGACAAGAGGAGCAAAGGTGATCAAGATATAGTGGATACATGTATGACAGCGCCATAAAGAAACCTTTGCTTTGTATAATTAATATGCATAAGAAAACTGTCTGAAAACAAAGCATGATCCTAGAGCACCTTATTGTACCAGAAATAAATAAGGAATGACTGAAAAGTTCACATTGTCGGAGTATGGCAAAGGACATGGGACACAACAGAAAACCAAAGGAGGATACAACATACAGTAGAAACATTGGGTAACCCTAAGGGTAAATCCAATATTCACGGGTCTAGGTTACTACAAATGAATGATGATATAAACAAAGAAGTGGAAGGAAGACCCCAAGCCCCAGCATGAAAGAGGGCTAAATTACAGGTGCAACTACGCTGATACTCAGTGTTACCTGTCACTTTGGAAGGGGTTTCTGGGTAAAGTTAACATTTAAATATGTAGATGTTGAGTGAGCTAAATTGTCCTCTAAGGTGTGGATGGAATCCACTCACTTAGATGAAACCAGAATATAAGCAAAAGCTTGGCCCTCCTAAGCAAGAGAAGATTATCCAGCAGATTGCCTGTGGATTTCATCTGGGGTCTCTGGGTCCTGGATCTACCAGCCCACCCAGCCTACGGAATCACAGACACCACATGCTAGATCTCTTTCTGTAAATGTAAGTATGTGGTCCATCCATTTGGTTCTGTTCTTTGGAGAAGCCTGACTAATACAGACATTTTGCAGTCAAGGAAAGCGAGCAAACTTCTCTGCTTAAATGTAGCTGGGCATAATGGGTTCGGTGCCAAGTATACTAGAGAGACAGGGGAGAGAAAGGGAACCTTGCTGTGGAGAAGAGCTGGGAACCTCTATTTCAGGCAGGGATCAGTAAAATAATATCAACAGCCATCAGTCCCATTGCTATGACTTGATATAATGCCAGAAGAATGTCACTTACCTCTCCAAACCCCACAGCTATGGGAAAAGTTACACAAGTTCCAGTTGATGAATATTCCACAAAGTGCTTGACTAAACCTGAGTAAGTGTTGAGGTCAGTAAAAATGAGAAAGGTCTAAGAGCCTCACACAGCCATTAGGAAGAATCTCACACAGCTCTCTAAAGAGACAGAAGAAGTGGCTGCAGAATGAGATTGTGAATAAGAAATAGGACACTGGATAAAAACAAGAAAATCTCAGTAAAGGACTGGCTTTGCCTAATGATAATAGGTTAAACCTTGGTTCATTGGTCTAGCGAAGGCCGTGGCTCTATTACTACCAAGGACTGCTGACAGTACAGAGTGTATACAGGAACTCTCCATATGTTTTATGTCCCCAACTCTCCTGAAAACCTCAGTAAGAATTTCATTGGAAAAAGAGAAGACCTTAGGAGATGACTCAGTCAATCAAATGCTTGTCATACAAATATGAGGGCCCGAGTTTGGATCCTCAACACCAATGTAAAACTCTGGGTTCTCCTGTGATCCAAGTGTGGGAGGAGGTGGAGACAGATAGATCCTTGGAGCGTGGTGGTCAGGCAGCCTAGGTGAGTCAGTGAACTACAGGTGGTGAAAGATGCTGTCTTAAAAACTAAGAGGAGACCACCTGAAGAATGGGTAAGGAAAACGTGGTACATTTACACAATAGAGTATTACTCAGCAGCTGAAAAAATGATTGTAAAAATTTCAGGCAAATGAATAGAGCTAGGAGAAAATCATCCTGAGTGAAGCCCAGAAAGACAAACATACTTGCTTACAAGTGTACATTACCCACTAAACAAAGGACAATCATGCTACAACCCATAGATCCAGAAAGGCTAGGTAATAAGGACAGCTCTAGGGGGAGAGACACATAGATCTTCCTGAGATGGGGAAATAGAATAGATGTTTTTTGTGTGGACTGGGGCAGGCAGGCATGGGAACAAGAGCAATCAGGTTGGTGAGGGAGGGAAGGAATAAGTATGGGGAGAGATGACTGGAACTAGGGGACATTTGGGGGGAGTTGTGGAAACCTAGTGCAGTGGAAACTTCCTGGAACCTATGAGGGTGACCCTAGTGAGGCCTTATAGTAATGGAGAATATGGAGCCTGAACCAGCCATCTTCTGTATCCAGTCTAGACATCCAGTGGTAGGACTGGGACACTAACCCAGCCACAAAACATTCTACCCACCACCTGACCTGCTTGTAAGATGTGCTGGGGCAAGAGTGGCTCAGAGCTTTGGGAGGGGCCAACCAGTGACTGGTCTAACTTGAGGCTCAAGACATAAGAAGGAGTTCACCCTGGATGACCAGGAACTAGAAGCTGGATGTCCAGAGTCCTAGGATCAGTTCCTACCCCTATTGACATCAGAAAGGTTTGCACCAGCATCCAATGGGAGCAGATGCCAAGAACCACAGTCAAACATTAGGCAGAGCTTGGGGAGCCCCAGTGGAAGAGGGGAAGAAGGATTGTAGGAGCCAGAGGGGTCGAGAACAACAGGAGAACACTACCCTCAGAATTAACTAAGCAGGGCTCATAGGGTCTCACAGAGACTGAAGTGGCAATCATGGAGCCTGTTTGGGTCTGTAGGTCCTCTGCAAATATGTTATCATTGCTTAGCTTGGGTTTTTGTTGGACTCCTAACAGTGGGAGTGGGGATATCTCTCTTTTGCCTGTTCTTGGGATCCTTTCCCTCCCACTGAATTGCTTTGTCCAGCCTTGATATGAAGCTTTGTGTGTAGTCTTGTTGCACCTTGTTAAGCTGTGTTCAGTTGATATTCCTGGGAGGCCTGGCATTTTCTGAAGGGAAATGGAGGAGCAGTGGATCTGGGGTAGAGGAGAGGTAAGGGAGACTGGGAGGAGTGGAGGAAGGGGATGCTGTGGTTGGGTTGTATTGTATGAGAGAAAAGTAAATAAAAAGATTAAGAGGAGACACTTTCACAGCAGACTTTCTGGTACATGGTCTTTGGCAGTCCTTTTGCCTTCTCTTCCTCAATGTCCTATGATCCACAGAAGCAGAAGCTATGATGTAGATGTGTCTGTTGAGGCTGGGATTCCCACCATCCTTTGATTGCTGCATTGTGTTTAGTTGTAGTTCCCTGTCATGGTCCCCATTTGCTTCTGAAGGGTGGAGCTACATGATCTGTGCGTATAAAGATCAGATTTAGAATATAGTAAGAAATGATGATGGTCTAGCAAAGTGGTTGAAGCAGATTCATTTCTAAGATCCATGACCTCATTAATTGTGGGAAGTTGGCTAATTTTCCAATACTAGGAACAATTTCCTTTCTGTTGAGTGGATCTTAAGTCCAATTAAGCAGCTGCTGATTACCATCAACTTGTGAGTGTCACTTGAGGTATGAATATCTTGCCAAGATGTCATGGTTCATAGATGTAGCAGATAGGTATGGCTGCTTGATTGCCCTCATTTCCTGGTAGCTGGTGGAGTGTTTTCTGGTACCCTTGAAACTGGACTGCAGGAAGGTGGTTTTCTGGTTGGATCCAGCTTGAGTCATCTGAATCCTGGTGTCCTAAGATGTGGTATCTTCAGCTGTCAGGGAACCACCTTAGAAATGGCTGCACAAATAAGACAGAACAATGATACTATCAATAGACATACTAATGTGGAAGGGGGACATTTACTCAGAGTCCCACCCCTAGACAAAGAACTGTAGTCAACTAATGACCACTGAGAGAAAGAAAAGTGGCCCCTCCCAGGAATGACCCTTCTTATTTGTTGTCAAATGCAGAGTGGGCATGTCTGAAACCATATACACACAGACAACCAAAAAAAAAAAATGGACTCATCAGGTTGTATTTACATATTTATGCACACATGTATACATGTGCATAATAATACATATGTATGAAACAACAAGAACAAAAGCAAAAGGGGCTATCAACTTGAGAGCAGGGGAGCATGAGAGTGGGTGGAGGGAGGGTTGCTAGGAGAACCTGAAGGGAGCAAAGAGGGGGAGAGTGATGCAATTTTATTTTAATTTAAAATATGCCAATTTTTGAGAGAGGGAGAGAGAGAGAAAGAGAGAGAGAGATCAGCCAAGGAAGATGCCTAATATTGATGCCTAATCTGGTTTCTACATGAGTGTACAGAGATATATATGTGTACCTACTGTATATACACACGAACACAGACATATACATATATACCACAGACACAAAAAGATAAGAAAGTGGAGGAGCCTGAAGTAAGTGAGGCACTTTTTAAGTTATATCCCTCACACACTATCTAAAAGCCTTCACAGAAGCAGGAATAAATACTGTGTGTGGAAAAATAAGTAGTCACTACATCCATAGAGAAATTATACCAGTGGACATCACGTGAAGATGTTGGCTGCGTATATGAAAAAGCAAATACGGACCCTCTGTACTTCTCCCCCATCTCTGGCCGCATCTGATCCTGCCCCCTTTTCCCTTCCCCTCCTCTTCCCCTCCCAGATCCTACCCTCCCCCTACCTTCCGTGATTATTTTCTTCCTCCTTCTAAGTAGGACTGAAGCATCCACACTTTGGTCTTCCATTTTCTTGGGTTTCATATGGTCTGTGAGCTGTATTGTGGGTATTCCGAGCGTTTTTGGCTAATATCCACTTATCAGTGAGTACATACCATGTGTGTTCTTTTGTGACTGGGTTACCTCACTCAGGATGATATTTTCTAGTTCCATCCATTTGCCTGCAAATTTCATGAAGTCATTGTTTTTAATAGCTGAGTAGTAATCCATTGTGTTAATATACCACATTTTCTGTATCCATTCCTTAGTTGACGGACATCTGGGTTGTTTCCAGCTTCTGACTATTATAAATAAGGCGGCTATGAGCACAGTGGAGCATGTTCCTTGTTATATTTTGGAGCATCTTTTGGGTATATGCCCAGGAGTGCTATAGCTGGGTCCTCCGGTAGAACTATGTCCAACTTTCTGAGGAACTGCCAGACTGATTTCCAGAATGGTTGTACCTGCTTGCAATCCAGGGATGGGAATCTGTGGGTAGCTACCAGAAAGTCTCAGATGCCAGGGATCCAAGAGGTTCCCAGGACCCAACAGGGATGACATTAGCTGAAATACCCAACAAAGAGGAGATAGAACCTGTAGAGACCATATCCACTGGATAGGCATGGCCCCCGGTTGAAGGATGGGGCCACCCACCCATCTCAAAAATATTTATCCAGAATTTCTCCTGTCTAAAAAAAATGTAGGGACAAAGAGTGGAGCAGAGACTGAAGGAAAGGCCATCCAGAGACTGCTCCACTTAGAGATCCATCCCATTTGCAGACACCAAACCCAGACACTATTGCTGATGCCAAGAAATGCTTGCTGACAGGAGCCTAATATAGCTGTCCCCTGAGAGGCTCTGCCAGCGCCTGACCAATAAAGATGTGGATGCTCTCATCAAACCATTAGATTGAGCGTGGGGACCCCCAATGGTGGAGTTAGGGAAGAACTGAAGGAGCTGAAGGAGTTTGCAACCCCATAGGAAGAGCAACACTATCAGCCAACCAGATCCCCCAAAGCTCCCACAAACTAAACCACCAACCAAAGAGTACACATGGAGGTACCCATGGCTCCAGCTGCATATGTAGCAGAGGATGGCCTTGTCGGGCATCAGTGGGAGGAGAGGCCCTTGGTCCTGTGGAGGCTCAAGGACTCATCGTAGGGTAATACTAGGGTGCTGAGGTGGGAATTGGTAGGTGGATGGGGGTGCACTCTCATAGAAGCAGGGGGAGAGGGAAGGGGATTTGTGGAGGGGAAACTGAGAAGGGAATAACATTTGAAAATAATAAAATAGAAAAAGGAAATAGGCTTTAAAATTGCATTGATAAGATAATGCTAAATTAATTGCATTAATACAAATTAATACTAGTTCTTAGAAATGAAAACAGCAACAGAAACAATGCATGTATACTACTTAGACTGTTGAACATAATGTACAAATTAACAATGAAAAAAAAGTGAATACTGTCACTTAAAAGTTACTCAGACTGTAGAAATGAAACAAAAGGGAACTGTTCATTTTTTCCATTGTTCTATCCTGGGCAATATCTACTGGGCCCACCCAAGGACTATTGATTTTCTAGACATAGACCTTTATTTTGATTTATTCTTTTCCATTGATCAAGGCCAAGAATCAGAAATTACACATTAATTTATATTAATTAATTTATATATATATATCTCCCAGGCTATTCCTGAATTCAATTTTTTTTTTTTTTTTTTGGTCTTAGCCTCCTGGGAGAATCACAGGCATGTGCCACCATGCCTACCCAGCTTGTAAACTGTTGTAAACTAAAAACTCAGATGTGACAAGAATATAACCAATTCTACTCACCTGCAATGTGTACCTGGATGCCAAATCCATTTACTGTTTTTCTTCCTAAAAAGCTGTATGTTGCCCCAAAATAGAATACCCACCCTTCGTTTAGTATTTACAAAATTCGTAGAAAGAAAATTTAAGTCTAATCAAACCATGCCTACAGAGAATACATATTTTTAGAAAATTTCACCTAGAAATTGGCAGCAAGGGTACAATTTTGCTTCTTCCTGTGGAGCCATGCTGGCTGCCAAGAGAAAAGGTTTCAGCAACAAAGGAAGAGTCTCAAAAAAGATTTTAAGACAGCAGTGACGCTAACACGACATATTCTTAAGACTCTTCCCTTCCTCTAACGGTTTTAGGATTCAGCTCCTGAGTTGAGAACAGGAAGTGTCCAGTGTTGACACTTTCCAAGGAGAACCACCCAGGAGCTCTTGAGAGATGGATGTACTTACCAGGAGTACAGGTGCTTCCTATGTGCCTCAACGTATTTGAGAATGAAAGGCAGAAAGGGAAGGGAGCTGTTGGTGGCTGAGCTCAACTCCATGTCACCTGGGAGATGGGCTTCGTCTCAGTATGCCTGTTAGGGGCTAATTATATGTGGGAAGATGTACCAAGTGTTGGTGGCCGATGGGATTCCGGACTAATCAAAAAAGAGAGTTAGCATTCATCTTTCTTTTCCCCCTGACTGTGGATGTGATGTGACCAGATGCTTCAAGTTCCCTGCTGATGTGGACTCTACTTCAAATCTTGAGCCAGAATAAACCCTTTCTCACCTAAGTCTCTCTTGTCAAAGCATTTTATCACAGCAACAAGGAAAGCAACCACAGAGCCTTTGGAGTTGAGGACATTCTTCTGTTTCTGACTCCATCTTTATCAGACTGTCTTTATCAGAGCTGGGGAGGAAGTCAAGGTCATGAACATGCTAGGCAAGTGCTCTGCCATTGAGATCCAGGCCAGCAGTGCACAGATCTTAGTCTCCACTAATTCCCACACAACATGAGAAGCACTCTACAAGCCACTGGCAGTGGTGCCATTGCTCAATACCTTTGGAGAGGGAAGTGTGAGTATTACAGGCTTTGCTGCACATCTGCAGGAGCATGCACCAGATTCTGTCTCACCTTCACTGAAGCAGGGCAGAGAAGGGAAAGAGTTGGCAGAGAAGACAGAGGGCTGCAGTGGAGAATGCTCCCTGCAACTTGGGGGTGGGAAGATTACTTGTTTCTCAACAAAAGATACCAAGGGAGGGAGCTTAGTGAGGGAGCTTAGTGAGGGAGCTTAGTGATTTTTTTTAAAAATTAAGAATCCAGTAGGCGAGATAGGAGCAGCCGAAGGCTGGCCAGAGAACACAGAGACAAAAACATCTCTCTGTGGTCAGGAGCAAGGGAGGGCCTTCCTAAGGGATTAAGCTGGACTTGTTGTTGGTGACAGTTTTCCAATTCTGTAGTAAATATATGAGAAGAAACATTTCAAGAAGAAGAAGAAGGGAGCAGAGGAAGAGGAGGAGGAAGAGGAGGAAGAGGAGGAGGAGGAAGAGGAGGAGGAGGAGGAGGAAGTTTACATTGGCTCATAGTTTTATGGCTTCCTGCTTGTGGACATTTGGCTTTTGTGTTTGAGCCCATGAGTCAAGTGAGGGAAAAAAACATCACCTGGAGCCCTGGCAGAGAAAACAGCTCACCTCACAGCAGCCAGGAAGTGGAGAGTGAGACATGGAGGGAGTGGAGACAATGAATAAAAACACATCTTCCCAGATCTCTACCCCAGTGACCTACTTCCTATAGCTAGACCCCACCTCCCAGTGATGTCATCATGTTAGGAAGCTAGCGAAGGATGAGTTCACTGATCAAATCAAGACCACCATGATCCAGCCATTTCTCAATCTACCTATCAGCTGAGGACCAACCCTTCAACACACCCGCCTTTCAGGGTGCACTTCCTTTCCAAACCGAAACAGTTTCCTAAGGAAAGAAAATGTGCCCTGGGAAGCCTCCTGAAGTCACAAGTAGCCAACAGCCTATGCAACACAGAGGCTACAACAATACCAATTAAATAATAACACACTGGCTTTCTTTTCTAACAGCTTTCTTTCCAAAAGTGGAAGCAGGACAGAGATCATGGACCACACTCATGTCTCTGGTCTGATGTCTACCTGTCTTTGGGAAGCAGATGGGTGAGTGATTGAAATTTAAAACAAACCAGAGTAGAGTGGGTTATAAAATATCACTTTAATTCTCAAAAATAACTGAAAAGCTGGGGGATTTGTCCAAAGTGTCTGTTAAGTGCTGGGAAGGCAAGATGCAGGCAATCAAGTTTGAGAGTAAAAGACTGGAGAAAACAGAAAACCATTTCCTGGGTTGCCTTAAGAAGTTCAGATGGCTCCACAGATTCAGTTATAGCCACCCAGAAGTGCGTTTCTGAAGATGGTCACCATCTTAACTAGTATGATTTATTTACCCAAGGATCCACCTTTTAGTGTCAAATGATAACTGATATGCCAAGAGCCAGTTACCCAACAAGCAACATGGCCACTGAGAGTTTATTTTCCCCAAATAAATCTTCACTTTCCTTACAGAAGAGAACATCATCCTGAATGTATTTTAAAACTTAGTCTCTGGATCATGCACAGCTGTGAAGAAATTATTTCTAGACTCACGGGTCTCTAATAATATTATATAACATCCATGTGCTCAGTACTTCTTACATGCCTTCTGTATGTGGACTCAATAACTGTTGAAATTAAAAGCCTATGGTGGCGGTTCACATGGCGATATCCTTACATACTATACTATGATACAGAGTCACCATGCCACTAAGGCCCTGAGAACAGCAATGTAATGTAAGATGTGCTTTTCCTTCCTTACTTCAGAAGTTAATTTGTGTTAACATGCATTTAAGAAAAGTGAAAATGCCCATTCTAGCATACTCTGTAACTATGGCTTCCCTCTTTACTCTTCAGTAGTTGTCTTAGTCAGGGTTTCTATTCCTGCACAAACATCATGACCAAGATGCAAGTTGAGGAGGAAAGGGTTTATTGAGCTTACACCTTCCATATTGCTGGTCATCACGAAAGGAAGTCAGGACTGGAACTCAAGCAGGTCAGGAAGCAAGAGCTGATGCAGAGGCCATGGAGGGATGTTACTTACTGGCTTGCTTCCTCTGGCTTGCTCAGCCTGCTTTCTTATAGAACCCAAGACTACCAGCCTACAGATGGTACCACCCACAAGGGGCACTCCCCCTTGATCACTAATTGGATTTCATGGAGGCATTTTCTCAACTGAAGCTCCTTTCTCTTTGATAACTCCAGCTTGTGTCAAGTTGACACAAAACCAGCCAATACAGTAGTCATCTTTAAAAAGTAATTATTTATTTTTATTTTCTGTTAATTGGTGATTTGACTGCATGCATGCCTGTGTGAGATTGTTGGATCTCCTGGAACAGGAGTTACAGACAGTGATGAGCTGCCACGTGGGTGCTGGGAATTGAACTCAAGACCTCTGGAAGAGCAGCCAGTGCTCTCAATCACTGGGTCATCTCTTCAGCTCCTTCAGTGCTCATCTTTCAGGAAACTGTGGCTCTCTCTTCTGTTTCTCCATTTCTGGAGGCTTTATATTCTCTTACATACACCCACTGTTTTATCTCGTAAACTTTCACTCATATTTATGATGCCATTCTTTCAATAGACATGAATTATAATTGTACTTGTGTATCGCTCCCAACTAAATTAGAAGGCAAGAGAATGATGTATGTTTTGATTATAAACTAGCCCCACAGTTTCATGTATTGGGAGCTCACGTACTCAATACTGGTTGACCGGCTTTTGGAGAGGGGTGGCATCCCTGGGTCTTTGAGCTAATGAATGATTCCCTTGATGGATTTGTAATATGGTGGCATTAGGCAGGGTAGTAGAAAGTAAGTGGGTCCTTGTTGAAGGAAGTAGATCATTAGTGAATTATAACTGGCCCTGTCCCTTCCTGTGTCCTTCCCTCTCCTTATCTCCCATAGGTAAGTAGAACATGTTTCTGCACACATGATGCTCTGCTCATGATGGTTCAGAATCAACAGAGTCAGGGACTATGGAGTGAAACCCCGAAACCATAGGTTATCTTCCTTTCTTCTCTCAACTGTTTCCCTCCTTCGTTTTGCTCCAGGGACAAAGTCTCACTTACACAGCAATGCCCCTTAAGAGGATCTGATGTTCTTCAAAAATTGTTTTGTTGAAGACCATTGGGCCAATCTGCGTTTAAGAAAAGTGAAAATGCCCAGTCTAGCATACTCTGTAACTATGCCTTCCCTGCTTGACATAATTGCCTGGGGCAGAGAGGAATGTGGAAGGGGAACACTCAAACCTGAGCTCACATTCTGATGACAGCCAGGGGATAGCCAGTGTGTTCAAGTAACCCCCAAGCCTTCTGGGGAGCACCTACTTCAAGGGCCTCATTCTCTTCACTGCAGTGGAGCCGACTCCCATAGCCAGCCTGCAGAACCTCTAACTCATGGGCTGTTGTAGAAGACTCGGGAGGATCCAGTCCTACCTCATGCATCTCAGTGTGTCGAGAGTGGATCTTCAAGCTCTTTTGCACGTTATGTCATCTGCAAGTCATAGAACCACGATAGGATACAGACGTTGAAGCTCATTTTATAAACTAAAAGATGGATAAGACAACAGGGGTTTATGTAGCTTCTTTAAGATCATGTGTTTATAAGTGAGGGAACTGGTCCTTGGTCTAAACGAACCAAAGTTGTCGCAGAAAACACGTCCTTAAAGAGGCTTTAATTATTTTCAGTTGCCCTTCTAACACTTGCCTTTGGGCAAGCATGAGTGTACTCTATGTAAATACAGCTGTTGCCAGCTCTGCATGTGGATAACACGATACCATGTGTCCGTCCATTCTTCTTTATCTCTTACCCAGGTGACCAACAATGCTATCTGGTATTGTATTAGAATGTATATTTGATCAAACAGCTAATACATTGCCATAGTCTTCTGCTTTACTTCACTTCTATGGACATGGCTAAGACTTGCAATTTACAAATTATATGTAGGGTCCTGTGGCACACACCTAGTTATTTATGCAGAACTAAAGCTTGGATGCAAATTAAGATTAAGCCTCCAGATGGCGCCAGAGAACAGAGATAAAAGACAGAATGGCTTTTTTTTTTTTTTTTTTTTTTTTTTCCCAATGAGCCTTTGTCTTGTTCCTAAGAGCCAGAATGACTGAAGGAAATGGCCCCTGTCACTCAGTCATCCTTCGAGGAAGAGGACTGTCTGATGATACACTTTGCAAATGTCCAGTTGCTGTTAGAGACACTTGATTGTGGAATTCTGTGATGCAAACACACAGGCCTTGCATTTGTGCAGGGCCAGGCGAGAGTCACAAGGGTGGTCCTTGTGGCTGTCTCCAGAACAAAGTGCTGAGAGATAGATGTGTTACCGCAGAACCCATTGTTAAAAGCTTTTGTTGCAGTACAATCCCATACACACAGATACCTGCAGGGAAACAGGAATCTGAAGGGATGGCAGGGTCCTTGGAGTTCTCATTTACAATAGTAATTCCTGTTAGGGACTCTCATTAAGCCTAAAAGAAACAAAGAAACAAACAAGCCATGCTGAAAAATGATAGTAGCTGTCAGACCGAAAGCAAAGAGTTAGAGAGATGAGTCCCCAATGTATCCTATTGTAATACAAGGAGAGATGTGCTATCCTTGAAGCAAACGAATGGAAAGCAATGGGCCGTCCAGCTGGCAGGGTGGGTTAGGTTGAAACTGACAGCCAAAACTCACCTTACTGCCTTCAGCCGGTTCTGAAGAAGCTTCTTGCTCAAGCACTGTTAGTATCCCTCAGCACAACCTGGGGCCAATCCCAACATCCCCATCCACAAAGGCAACAACAATGCTAATCCTTAAATCTCGGCTTAGCTCTGAACACAGAGACACCTGCTGGGCCAGAGTCCAGGGTGCACTAGGAACCCCAAATGCTGTTTTCCTGGATGATCTCATGTCTCCTCTCCCATGCATCTTTGATTGAACTGCCACTCCCTGGGTGAGGTCTCCCCCACCCTCCTATCTAACGTGATTTTGATTTTCTCTCAAATATTGTCACATTTTCCACCGATTTTCATTTAGCACTTATCAAAATAAAATCACTTCATTTTACACTCCTTTGTCTGCTTCCCCTGCCTGCAGCCATTGTTGAAGCAGGCAGGACCCTCTTTGGTCTGCTTCCTCCTGCATCTCTACCTTTGAGTGCAGTGTGCTGCACATAGTAAATGGCTTTGTAAAATGGAACAAATGACTGAATGATGACTGATAGGCTGGCCCATCCCTCTATTTCCTTCGGGTTACAAGAATTGATTTAAAACATCACATTTAGGATCAAAGCTATTACGGGAGACTATTAAGTCAACATAAATAACTAAAATGTGCCTGAAGAAAAAACAAGAAGATTGTAGATAACAGAAAAGATAATCATCTCTGCCGTGTTTAAACACAGATGATGAAACAAGAACTCAGAAGCCTGGGAGTCCCACTGCAAAGGCTCACTGATGAGCGCCCCTGATTGCTGTGAGAACTGACGACCAGGATGAGCTAGGAGCCGCTGGGCGTGCCTGCTGTTTTATGTAGAGGTGGGCAACTGCATAGAGTGCTTACCAGTCCAGAAGGACTCTTTATACTGCTGAGTGTATTACAAATGATTTCTAAAGAAAGCCCCTGTGCACTGGGAAAAGCCATCTGTTCCCACCTCTAAAAGCTTCCTGGAGACCGCAGACTGGCTTGAGTTCCTGTTATTCCAACAGATCACACTTGCTATTGACCAGCAAATAGCAGGGTGTCCTCACCTTTGTCTCTTCCTTTGGAATGTGAGCATTTAAAAAGCCAAGGCTCCCATGCATGGTTGTCTTCTCAGTAGGGCCTGCTGAATATAAAAGGCAATCTGCTAAGCAGTTCAATAAATGAACAGATAAATCAGGTACTCAGACTTGAGAACCCTCACCATGCTTACGGTCATCCTTGCCTCTGTTCATCATGCATGCCTTCCTCTTGTCTGAACTAGGTTTTGCTCCACTTTACAGATGAAAGATTGAGGCTTTGCAAAAGCACATCTGCAGGGATCTGGCTTCCCTGGCACTGGCACACATGTGGCAAGTACTCCAACAGACATACTTACATACATACACTTAAGAAACAAAATGAATCTTTAAAAAAAAAAGTACAGTCCTATCATTAAGTAAGAATTAAGCAAGAGTATTTGTCCAGGTCAGTTTTCTCACTGCTATTACAAAATATCTGATAAAACGGCAACATAAGAAGGAAGATTTGTATTGCCTTATAGTTTGAGGCTATAGTTCATGGTAGCAGAAGCATGGATCTAAATGGCATCTATAACCAGATTCCTATTTTTAAATGAGGTTCCATTGTATGTTGTGTGTCATGGAGAGTAAAGGAAGTTTTTGGCCAAGCAATGCCTAGAAGCAAATCCCCACTGACTCAAGTTCAAAATGGTGCCTATTAGGCCTGGAGGACCCCTTTTTTGGTTTGTGCCAGGCCAGTGATGAATAATGCAGAGAATACATTTTGATTAAAGACAACCAAGTAACTTGTCAGACGTGTTGAATTTGGCAGCATCTGGAAACAACTCTTTCCTCCTGTTCCACAGTCATGCTGCCCTTCCCACCTTTTAATGGATAGCGGGCAGATTCCTAGCTTCCCGTTCACTTTTAGCCTGAAGAGCAGCCTCATTTCAGGCTATGCAAAGCCTGTCACAGCCCTGTATTCTTTTAGATACAAGAACAGTGCTGTGAATGCCTTTAAGAGAAATGCCCACATCTATCAGAAATGTTATGATGTTTGATATTTGTTCTGAGATGTTCCAAAAGAAAGGTGACCCACAGCATACCACCAGGAAGTGTGGGTAAATGTTGGAGCACAGGTATGGGTTTTTGGGGGTGAATTTTAGTCTTCTTTCTTACTTTTGTATATATTGAACTGCCTACTATATACTGATTTCTGAAAGTCCCATATCATTTAAACATAAAGGGGGATTTCTTGATCTTCTGCACATCCCTCTAGCTCCCTGGAGCATACACCCTGACCCTGGACTCACTGAAGGGCAGAGGGGCTGTGGCCAATCTCTTCAATGTTAGCATGCATGGCTCTTCATTTCTGCTCCACATTCTTGTTTTCTCCTCTACTGACCCTTATGTTTCTTGTTCTTTGGGGGGGGGGCATTTGGGGGAAGAGGAAAGGCAAAAGAAAAGTCCTATTCTAACTGGCTTTAACTTGTTCTATTTGGATGCCACACAGCCCTGGTACGGTGGGTTTGCTGGAAAGTCCTTTAGAGGCTTCTTAGAAGACTTTTGTGGACATCGGATCACTGCCCACCCACTTCCCCTGCAACCTGGCTAGTGTGGTAATGTACTTCCTGCCTGCTGCTGTCTGGGGATGTACGGGTTATTTTAAACTGTCAATTTGATACATCCTAGATGGGAAGAGAGTCTTAGTGAGGGATTATCTAGGTCAGGATGGCCTGCAGGCATATCTTTGGGTTTTGTTGAGTGTTAATTGATGTAGGAAGACACTATGGCAGAAGGCATTTGGACCTCGTATAGTTTTGTTTTGATTAACAACATGGAAATAATTATAATTTGTTTGGTAATGATTATCATTTTCTATGTTCTCTCTAAGAAAGATCCAAGCAAAATAGACCTAGATAAGGAGAAGACTGAGAGATGGAATGCTAGATTAAAAGTGGAAGAACAGAAATTAAAGAATCCTTTAAATAAGAATGAAGAATTTCCAGAGGAATCCAAGGGCACTACTGTCCTCAGTGGGTGGTGCCATTGCCTAGGCTGAGCCCTGTGTAAGAGTGACAAAAGCTGGCTAGCATCTAATGATTCAACCAAGCAAGCAAATGTGGTTTTTTTCCTCTCCTTGTTCCCAACGGTAGATGTTATGTGACTAGATGCTTGAGTTCCTGCCTTGTCTTCCCTGAAGTGATCCACAAACCTTTCCCTCCGCTGCATTTCCTGTGGCCAGCATGATTGTAACAACTAGAGCAGAGTGGGTCTGCCATTCCCATTCCTATGTTCTCACCACACTAGGTGATGGATAAATGAAGTTGGTCACAAGGCCGAGAGGGAGTGCTTCATGAATGACACTGGTGCTCTTAAAAAAAGGGACCCCAGAGATCTGCCTCATCCCTCTGCCATGCAGGGACGCAACATGGTAATGGCGTGTATCTGGAATGAGGCTTCCTTGAGAGCACTAACTGTGACAGTGCTTTGACCTGGTGTCCTGGACTGTGAGGAACGAATGTTTACTGTTCATAAGTCACATGGTTTCTGTTAGTTTTTCAAGGGCAGCTTGAATGAACTCTTCTTATATATCAGCTTGGTTTCTGCTAGATGGATTCTTCCGCTTCACTCATTTGCAATGTTTATTTATAATTGTTTGCTTTCTTGGTCGTTTTTTGAATTTGTAACTTAATTACAAGGTTTCTCCCTTCCTCCCTCCAAATCCTCTCACATACCTGCCACTCTACTCTCCTTCATGGCCTCCCTTTTCATTAATCGCTATTGGATGGGTATTTGTATATATTCCTAAGAATAATCTATTTAGCTACTTGTATGCATGTTTTCAGGGTTGACGGTTTGACACTGGACAGCAAATGTGAGCTGCACAAGGTCAACACCAACAAACATACATACTTGACAGGGAAAAGCTGGGGAAGGCACCACCTACACAGAAAACTACTGGCAATTGAGTAAATCTGAGAGCAGGCAAGGTGACCCCCCCCCCCCCCGGGAAGAGCACATCAATTAATTGCTTGCTTTTTAGTTAAACAAAATAACACGAGGGTGTCTCTAGAATAAAGTCTGGTAAGAATTCCTTAAAGAACACAGAGTGTTCCCTTCTCCTAGCAGTAAACAAGAGGTGGTAGAAAGAACGAAGAAGGCGAGCTATAGA
Organism: Rhynchomys soricoides; assembly: GCA_019843965.1. Taxonomy (NCBI): domain Eukaryota; kingdom Metazoa; phylum Chordata; class Mammalia; order Rodentia; family Muridae; genus Rhynchomys; species Rhynchomys soricoides. The sequence goes on along the minus strand of JADRCH010000182.1, from coordinate 1,668,943 downwards.
AAGAGCACAAACTAATTAAGGTAAATAAAAAATCAAACAAACAGTAAGCTAAGAAAGAGAGATTGAAACACATCTGTAAAAGGCACAGATTGTGCCTGGAGATGAAGAAGAAACCCTGTTCAGCTATATGCTAGTAGAGCAGACAGAAAACAACATCAACGTTCAAACTAAAGGTGAGAAGAGATACAACCAGGCAAACACCTACCAAAGAACTCCAGAATCTCTGCAAAAGGGTTTTTGATGTAAAATATCAAAGAGGGTAGAAAATTGCTAAATTACAATGTCTCGAATTTTACTAAAGAGAGATGATTCTAAACATAATCAGAGTTGTATCAAGATTTATACAACAACAGTAGGGTAGCTGCAAGAAAAAATAGTGAAACTATCATATTTTGGAAAATTTCACTAGCCATAGCACTAATTATAGACACCATGTATCCATCCGCCCTTCCCCTTAAGACACCATGTATCTATCCGCCCTTCCCCTTAAGACACCATGTATCCATCCGCTCCTCCCCTTAAGACACCATGTATCCATCTGCCCCTCCCCTTAAGACA